>JAUKNK010000138.1:0-285000 GCA_030765055.1 Mantis religiosa
CGACAACATCACCGAGAAAATGGAAGAAATGAAGACCGAATTAACAATGAAGACGGAAGCTGCAAATAGCAACTTGGGCGCGACGATGACCGCGAAGTTGACCGACACCAGGAAGAGCAGCCGGAGGAACGTGTAAGGACTGGCGTGGCGAGGAGAACGTCGGCGCCATCACCACCATCCCCTCGAGTAACACTGCGCGCCGTCAGCTGACGTATGGATGACAGCCTCATCGTGGACTGTTGGGTCAGAGGGAAGCCGTGCCACGTACCCGTAGACACCGGGGCAGCCGTGACCATTATTAAACCTGACGTGGCCAAGGGTTTGCCTACGAGGCAGCCGAGCCGACCATACCAGCTTGTGATGGCATCGTGCGATACCTTGCCCGTGGAGAGGGGGGTTCTGCTGCGTTGACCTTGAGACGGAGTGCCTTGCGTCAGTGGGTGTTCGTCGCTTAGGTGGCTGCGGAGGTGATACTGGGACTGGATGCCCTCAGAAGCCACGAGGCGACGGTCGACGACGGCAGGAAGGTCCTACGGCTCAATGGAGAAGAGGTGATACTCCGGCAGACCGAAGAGCGCCATGGAATCTGCAGGGTCATCCTGAAGGAAGACGTGGGTCACTACGAGAAAGGAGGTGGTGGTGACGGCGCGACTGAAGGGACAGCGAATGAAGAACGTTGTTGCCGAGCCGAGAGGAGGTGCCAGTGAGGCTGCTTAACCTAGCGGACACCGATTATGACGTCCAGGCCGGAACGGAGAAGGGGCCGTGCTAGCCCAAGGTCATCGTGACAGAAATCGACAAGACTAGGGAGCCGGTGCCAACAGTTCGATAATGTTCGACAACTGCTGAGACGATACCAGCGCCTCTTCAGCCAAGGCAGACCAGAACAACTGCGTCACCCGGCGAGAGTTACTGGCGGTAGTAAAGGCCTTGGAGCACTTCCACATGTGCCTGTTCGGTCAGCCATTCCGCCTCAGAACTGACCAATCCACCATAAACTGGCTATTTAGCTTTAGATACTTGGAAGGCCAGACAGCACCATAGGTCCAGTGGCTGCAGGAGTACGACTTCACCTCTGGACATCGTAGAGGAAAGAGCCATGGTAACGCAGACGCCATGTCTCGAAGACCCTGCCCAGATGAGTGCGGCCAATGCACAAGAGTGGAAGAGAAGGAGCGTGCTGCAGCAGTCCGAGTAGTCACGTCAGTGCCTGCGGATGCCTGGGATAGCGTAGGCCTGAGGAGAGAGCAGCTGGCGGACGCCGAGGCAGAAACAAGACCAACCTGGGAGGTCATCGCACCAAGAAGCGCCACGTACATGTCGCACTGTTTGGCAGCCTTCTTTGTTTGATCTTCAGTTGCTTTTCGCACCTTCGATTGTTTCGCTGCTTTACAACTTTTATTAGAAAATGACGTATTTACATCTGAGTCACAGGCATTCATAAGTTTAACATATTGTGCACTACTTACCGTTTAGGTGAAATCATCTTCTTCCATTGCGGGGGAGTGAACATTTAATGTTTTACAATCATGTTTTACCACACGCTCTGTTAACGTTATATGTGTTCATGCCCAAGATCTAGAGCAAACGCACAATTTAAAGCGAATTTATGTAATCACACCAAGTTATTAGCAAATAACACTAATTAGTAATATTCAGATGTTAATGCACTTGGAGATATAGAAAGATCTCCTCACCGAAGCAATTTACCATCAATAAAAGGATAAAATTAGCAGCTCGATCTAAACATTACTATCCAGTCGCGATGCTCAACTTCCCCCCCCCCCCCAGTCTGTCTGATTTCCTTTTTCTTTAATTTTTTCTCTTTCTTTGTTTCATTCTTGGAGTTAGCGCTTCGGTAATACTCCAGGTTCTGTATTTATATCTCCAATATGTTTACCAGGGTTCAAATATTTAAGTACATGTTTCATATAAAATAATGCAGAGTAAAACATGCTAAACCAAGGCAAAAGACACAAAAAGCTGCTATTTTACTGAATCAATTTAAAAAACGCTCTTTCTCCCGTACTAGAATATTGTGCAATTTACAGGTACCTTAAAGCATCAGAAGAAGAAGAAGATGAAGAAGAAGAAGAAGAAGAAGAAGAAGAAGAAGAAGAAGAAGAAAACCATGAAGCTATTGTACCTAAAGAAAATAAATATAAATCATTTTAACCTCTACTGACCGATAGTATGTAGAGGAAGTATGAGTATCAGATATTTCAAACTGTTCCTTGCAGTCAATGCCAGAATATTCTAAATTAATTTAAATCATCCTTATCCTAATAAACCTGTTTTAGTTTTTGCTGGTTGTCCCTTTAGATTTTGCACTTCACTATCAAACAATTTTGGGTACATGGCTTTACGTAAACAATATCTTGTATTTTGGAAACATATGTTTGGGCCCATATAGCAATTAGTGGTCCTGGGCTGATATGATCCTGAAAAATTTCAAAATTTTGAGATGGTCCTTTTCCATCATTATATGTTCATGGAGTACAGCTTTAGTAGTGCATGAATCAAATTCAATGTTTCATATGGGAGGCAAAATTGCATTTCTGATATGAGGGATGTCTTGTTTGTTTCTGCAGATTTGTAGACACTGTTCGAAGGTGCGTTTTGCAGTAATAGGCTAACAAACCGATCCTAAACGTTTTTAGTCCATTTCTTCATGACACTACTTGGTAGACTTCGACTTAAAACTCACCAAGAGGCTGGGAATAGAACCCCCTCAGAAATCTTATGCAAAATTACAAAGCGTTAGTCTTTTGTTACGGGCGTCTGAAGAGGGAAATCAAGTCCATCTCCTTTACTTTTAGCATGGTTCTATTAATCGAAGCCTCAACCTGTAAACAATTGCACCTCCATTGTTTCATTGTTATCACAAATTGAAATAGGCAAATGGGTTTGGAACAGCATCGAGACTTTCATTAACAGATTTCCTCTGTTAGCATTTTTCACAAATTTGAAATTTATTTTCCTACAAACTTTCCTTCGTGTAGTTACTCTTCCATGGCATGGATTGTTTTCTTTTAATGTCTTACTTATATATTCTAATTTAGGTAGAAAATCCGAGCTGTACAATGGATACATCATTCTTCTCATCGTCCAGGCACCAAATGACACGATCACTGATAGTCTGTTGGGACATTGTTTCCCCCGGGATTTCTATAACGCTGTCACTTGATTACCCCTTAGTTTGTTCTTCTAAATTCATTTTAACAGTGCAAGAATACAGCAGTTTGGGGATATCGTCAGGTTAATAAAAGTTCTGCATACATTTCCATGCCAAAATAGGAGCATTATACAAATAAATAAATAAAATCTGAAAATCTACATCCCGGTTCCTAATTTCTTACACCGGGACATATTTTCCAAATTCTTGTTTATTAAAAATCAATTAACCACAAAGCAGTAAAATTACACTACAACATTTTTCTGATCATAAAACAAAACTTAAAATCATTTAAAATAAAATAAATCAAATTTGCTACCACCTTACAAACAATACAAATGTTGGTAACCAGTAAACATTTACTTGTAGCCAGTTAAATTATAAAACTACTAAATACAATACCGGTAACCGCTATTTCACGTACTGGTAACCAATACGTTCTTGATATAAAATCTTTCTTAACCAAAACATATAAAGATACAACATTTCAAAAAACAGAGAAAAACGATAGAGTGCAACAGATTACAAAATTTTAAAATACGAGGGCCATTTAATAAAGAATGATCCCTTTTTTGACCACGTACCTTTACTCATTCTCAAAATTTTGATGGTCCTTCTCAAAATAGTCTCTCCTGAATGCGATGCACCTGTCCCAGTGTATCCGCCAGTCTTCAATGACATGCTGAAAACCATTTTTCGACAGCTCCTTCAAAATCGCCTGCGCAGCCTCCAACACTGCTTCTGATTATGGATAATGCCTCCCAAGAAAACGTTTCTTCAAGTTAGGCAATAGAAAAGGGTCACATGCGGCTTAATCCGGACTATAGGGAGGGTGAGGGATGCACATCACGTTGATTTTTACAAGATATTCAGCAATAACGTTGGCAATATTTGACCGCGCATTATCGTGGTGCAGCATCAGGCCTACTTCATGGAAATGTGGTATTTTGCGCCTAATATTGACTTGAAATGTTTTCAGGACATCCCTGTAATATTGTCTAGTTACTCATGTGTGTGCAGGTACAACATGCTGATAAAGTTTTCCATGAAAATCAAAGAATGAGATGACCATAGCTTTCCTAGCAGAAGGAACCACTTTTGCTATTTGGGGGCTTAGTGATGAAGGAGATTTCCATACTGAGCTTTGCTGTTTGCTGTCAGGATCAAAATGATGTAGCAAAGTTTCATCAGCAGTGATTAGGTTTGAAAGAAACTTCGGGTCTTCCTCTAGCATCAACTTTAACTGCATGTTACCTCCATTGCAGCGGTAGGCGATACTGAACATGTCTGAACTTATCTGGTTCTCACAGGCGGCAACCAGGAGTACCAACAATGAAACTATTACGGCATGTTTGTTTCATATTAAGCTAACAGAATTTAATAAGATTAAATTGTAGTGCGTAAAATTATGACCGTAAAAAATTATGATCATTCTTTATTGAGCAGCTCTGGTAATTAAATATAATCAATATAATTATTTAAAGACCATTTAAAATTAACTAATCAAACAAAAATTACAGAACATTTCAAATTTATGCAAATACAACAAAGTCCTCATAATACAATATTAAATTAACTTAAAAAATTTTAAAAAGGGACATAATACAGTTAACTGGAGATTCAAACTCAGGTATTTATTATTAGGAAATCATTTCCCTGACTATTCAGTTTACTGGCGCAGAGGCATTAACTACCGTTAATGGCCCCATTTGTTCAGATATAAGACTTTGGGTTTTTCCAGACATGGACTTATATAAATAATTAGTGTGTTAATGATGATAATAATAATAATAATAATAATAATAATAATAATAATAATAATAATAATAATAATAATAATAATAATAATAATAATAATAATAATAATAATAATAATAATTATTATTATTATTATTATTATTATTATTATTATTATTATTATTATTATTATTATTATTATTATTATTATTATTATTATTATTATTATTATTATTATTATTATTATTATTATTATTATTATTATTATTATTATTATTATTATTATTATTATTATTATTATTATTATTATTATTATTATTATTATTATTATTATTATTATTATTATTATTATTATTATTATTATTATTATTATTATTATTATTATTATTATTATTATTATTATTATTATTATTATTATTATTATTATTATTATTGTTATTATTATTGTTATTATTATTATTGTTATTATTATTGTTATTATTATTGTTATTATTATTATTGTTATTATTATTGTTATTATTATTATTATTATTATTATTATTATTATTATTATTATTATTATTATTATTATTATTATTATTATTATTATTATTATTATTATTATTATTATTATTATTATTATTATTATTATTATTATTATTATTATTATTATTATTATTATTATTATTATTATTATTATTATTATTATTATTATTATTATTATTATTATTATTATTATTATTATTATTATTATTATTATTATTATTATTATTATTATTATTATTATTATTATTATTATTATTATTATTATTATTATTATTATTATTATTATTATTATTATTATTATTATTATTATTATTATTATTATTATTATTATTATTATTATTATTATTATTATTATTATTATTATTATTATTATTATTATTATTATTATTATTATTATTATTATTATTATTATTATTATTATTATTATTATTATTATTATTATTATTATTATTACTATTATTACTATTATTATTATTATTATTATTACTATTATTACTATTATTATTATTATTATTACTATTATTATTATTATTATTACTATTATTACTATTATTACTATTATTACTATTATTATTATTATTATTATTATTATTATTATTATTATTATTATTATTATTATTATTATTATTATTATTATTATTATTATTATTATTATTATTATTATTATTATTATTATTATTATTATTATTATTATTATTATTATTATTATTATTATTATTATTATTATTATTATTATTATTATTATTATTATTATTATTATTATTATTATTATTATTATTATTACTATTATTACTATTATTATTATTATTATTATTACTATTATTACTATTATTATTATTATTATTACTATTATTATTATTATTATTATTATTATTACTATTATTACTATTATTACTATTATTATTATTACTATTATTATTATTATTATTATTACTATTATTACTATTATTATTATTATTATTATTATTATTATTATTATTATTATTATTATTATTATTATTATTATTATTATTATTATTATTATTATTATTATTATTATTATTATTATTATTATTATTATTATTATTATTATTATTATTATTATTATTATTATTATTATTATTGTTATTATTATTATTATTATTATTATTATTATTACGTTTTATTACGTTTTACCACCATTACATGCCGGAACGTGGAAATCGAGCATGGTGCAATAGAAATGCAACGCTACCCTGGTAAATTATGAATTTACCTGGTTATCTTTTACCAGGAATGGTGCACTCAGGCATAAATTTGATCCTGATGTGTTCGAGAGTGAAGAAGAAGAGATAGGGAAGGAGAACGAAAAAGCGGTGCAGGGCGATAGAGTTAGGTGCCATTCATAATAGAACTCTCAGACAGCCCTAAGCGAAACGTAAACATATAAGCTTTTTTGTGTTATCTTAATGTATGCATACACATTGGCTGACTTAGACTTATGGCATAAACATGGAAGTTTGCAAGCTTCTGACCTTCATGTTTGTCCACATGAAACCAGCGAAACTAGCTGTGTATTAGGTGGTGCGTTTATACGAGAGCTGTTCAATAAAGAATGATCATAATATTTTTACGGTCATAATTTTTCGCACTAAAATTCAATCTTATTATATTCTGTTAGCTTAATGTGAAGCAAACACGTCTTATTAGTTACATTGTTGATACTCCTGGTTCCCGCCTGTGAGAACCAGGCAAGTTTAGACATGTTCAGTCTCGTCTACCGCTGCAATGGAGGTAACAAGCGAGGAAGAATATGCGGCTTTAAAATTCTGCTTTCGTCTCAACAAATCTTCAGTTGAGGCCTATACAATGTTACAGGAGGCCTATGGAGAGTCTGTTCTTCCCTACAGCCCAGCTTGAAGGTGGTTTAAAATGTTTAAATAAGGGAGACAATCAATTTCCAAGGAAGGTGGACCTGGTGCTCCAGTTACTGCTCTTACGGAAGAAAACATCAACACTGCTGCTGCCATGGTGAGAGAGAAACAACGAATTACCTTAACATCGCTTTCGAAATACTGAACATTTCCTTGGGTACCACCCACAGGTTAGTGACAGAAACATTACACATGAGACGTATTTGTGCGCGATGGGTTCCAAGACTCTTGACTTCCGAACAAAAGGATATTCGCATGCAGGTCTGCATGCAGTTTAAGTTGATGTTAGAGGAAGATCCGGAGTTTCTTTCAAACGTAATCACTGCTGGCTAAATCATTTTGATCCTGAGAGCAAACAGCAAAGCTCAGTGTGGAAACCTCCTTCATCACCAATCCCCAAAGAGCAAATGTGGCTGCTTCTGCTGGGAAAGTTATGGTCATCTCATTCTTTGATATTCATGGAGTGGTTTATGAGCATGTTGTACCTGCACACACATCAGTAACTGGACAATACTACAGCGATGTCCTGAAAATATTGCAAGTCCCTATCAGGTGCAAAAGACCACATTTCCGTGAAGCAGGCTGGATGCTCCACCACGATAATGCACGGTCGCATATTGACAATGTTGTTGCTGAATATCTTGCAAAAATCAACGTAAAGTGCATCACTCACCCTCCCTATAGTCCGGATTAAGTCCCATATGACTTTTTTCTATTTCTTAGCTTGAAGAAACGCATTCGTGGGAGACATTATCCATCATCAGAAGCAGTGGTGAAGGCTGCGGGGGCGATTTTGCAGGATCTCTCAAAAAATGGTTTCCAGCAAGTCTTTAAAGACTGACAGAAACGCTAGGACAAGCGCACTGCATTTAGGGGAGACTATTTTGAGAAGGGCCATCAAAATTATGAGAATGAGTAAAGGTACGTTGTCAAAAATACTCATGATCATTCTTTATTAAACAGCCCTCGTATGAGTTTACCCCTCTATCAGGTAGCAAGTTCTAGTTCATTTTGATACATATACACAATCTCTTTTGTCATGTGTACAGTTGATTGTCGCTTCACAGAGGTCGTAAAGTAGAGTTTGTAGGAATTTTAAGCATTTCTGAAACACCATTCGTAATCCATAATTTGCATCTTGGCAAATGATTAAGTTTACTATGGGCTAATTCATAAACAGTTGTTTGAATAGGATTAGATAAATTATTCTCCTTTATGCCAAACAAAGTAAACTATAACATAAACGAAAGGCAATTGTTAAAACAATAGTTATATAGAAACCTCTAACATATGTTAGAGGTAGGGGAGGCTTTTCTCGATCTTCAGTATGTTCACTTCCTCTGCTTTGTATAGTGAGTGTCCCACACAAAAATAAGATGTCAAGATTTCACCTTGAGGCCCCTTGGGCATCCCAAAAACATTTTTAGATGTCCCCGTGTCTTGAGCGGCATAACTCAAAAACGGAAAGTAACTTAAAACTAAATTTGGTACTTAATTTCAGGATGTTCAAAGAATGCATACGAAGATTTTCCAGAAAATCTTCCCACCCAAACTACCTTTTGCATGCTACAAGTGTCGAAAATATTTAATTTCTAAAAAATTGGGGTAACAATTTTAATTCAAGTACTATACAGTAAACACGTTCTTCTCAGTTATATGACACAACGACGCCAACGCAAATTGGCGTCCCGGTGACCTCACCAATTGTCACAGTGGTCACCTAAACGAGATGACCCGTGCATTCAGAATCAATATCAATTGTCATGGAGGTTGATCGAGGTGACTACCCCAGGGAAAGAACATTTTGGAAGCGTAATCAGCTATGCTTCACTTGCGGGAGGTAGGGTTGAAATTAGGAAAATGGGTCCGTGCGCCAACATACCCAAATGAGATAAGCAAAATTTCCTGTTCCAAAAAGCCTTTTAATTGTCTGCTCCAAGTACTGGGTACACATAATTACTCAAATAGAAGGTTTACCTGGGCTGCAGATGATACGAGCTGACGCATTATCACACACTGTTAACGTTGGATTCGGGTAATAGCTCACCAGATTGTAACCACGAGTCTAAAATCCAAGCTATTAGAAACTCCCTTGTAGACAAATGTCCTACATGACTGCTAAGGAAATGATTCCAAGCAACCTTAGCAGAACCGGGGGAATCGCTACTGAATTGATTGACTGACCGCTGTTGTAAAATTTTCACCTTAGTTCTCCTCCCAATCTGATACATCGTGTGTGGTAAATTAAACATTTCTGAAGGTACATCTCGTACCGTAGTAATTATTTCATCGTCAGAAAATGGTTTTAAAACAACTGGAAGGTATGTCTTAAATTTTCAGGGAATAATCTCTGAAGACCTGTTCATCCTGAATTACTTTTGTTTAGCTAGTAAACCATAGCATATTGCTATAAAAAATGAGCATAGCTCTCGTTGAAGCACTAATTTTACATCAAATACGTGTTGTAAAGTTAACCATTTCCAAGAGATTGTTTTTTACTGACTTGTATTTTGAAACACACATTAATCAAACGAGGAGTAATTACTCGCTTTTCCCCTTCTGGTCAGACTAAGCGAACGGATTTCACAGTCAATATATAGCGTACAGTTCTTGCTTTAGTTTAGTGTATTCTCCCAAACCTATTGTACGAGGTGTGTCCGTAAAATAAGGTCTCCAAGGCGCTGGAGTCGTGAGGAACGCTATTACTCGAGATCCGGCAACACTGGCATCTAGCTTGATTTACCCCTTCAAATACCCTCCACAACAAACCCGTTGCAACCATTAGTCTTGGCTGGGCAGCCGTTTGCGATGGAGCTTCCTGTCACTTCCACCGTCAAGTTCGAGTTGCGAGCAGTAATCCGTTCTTTTGGGTGCCAAGGGCTCTACCCCCACTGAAATTCCTCGTCACTTAGGCGAAGTCTATGGGCCACAGTGTATGGACTTCAAAAACGTGCGAAAGTGGGTCAGAGAGTTTAAAGACGGACGTACAGACGTACAGCCTTCGTTTTCAGCCAAAAAAATTGCAAAAGTGGAGCAAGAAATGCTTATAGATCGGCGTGTGACAGTTCGCGAGCTGTGCGAACTTATCCCTGAAGTCAGTAAGACTACGATTGACAAGATTTTGACAGAACATTTGCATTATCGCAAGGTGTGTGCAAGGTGGGTCCCCAAAATGCTCACCGAAGATCTCCTGGCCCAGTTTGGATGGGATATCCTCACCCATCTCCCCTAGAGTCCAGACTGAGCACCTAGTAATTAGCCCGCCTCGGTAGCGTAGATGGTAGCTTGTCTACCTCACGTTCAAGAGGTCCCGAGTTCCAATCTCGGTCAGGGTGAGTTAACTGGATAGGGTTTTCCGGGGGTTTCCCTTATCCTGAAAGACGAATGTCGGGTAACTCTAAGCTCCATGGACCCCGGACGCATTGAGCATAATTTCACCCATTTCATTCATCGTCCGATATGACTAAATGTTGGAGGACGCAAATTACAACAACAAAAACAGAAAAAAAACTAGTGATTATCATCTGTTTCCTGAGTTGAAGTCACACCTGGGCGGAACACATTTCCAAACCGACGATGATTTGAAAAACGAGGTTGAGCGCTACCTGCGTAACTTGGCAGGAGAGTGCTATGACGAGGGTATACAAAAACTGCCACAGCGCATGCAAAAGTGCATCGATCGCAATGGTGATTACATTGAAAAAATAGCTGTAAGTTCCGCCTTTCCAATAATGTAACATTCATTGAAAATAAACATGTTTTCTATATTAAATAAAATTGGAGACCTTATTTTAGGACAGGTCTCGTACTTGCAGGGAACTATGTAATGAAATCTCTGTACAAGTATTTTTCTGGATAAACATGAAGAAAAATATGAGGTGTTAGTAAAAGTAATTTTTATGAAAATTGTTATGGCAATTGCATATATAATACCTAGAATTGGATTACTTATACTAAATTATTAGACATTTGTTTGGAAATCAAGATATTAGCTTAGCTGTTACACGGTTTGTCGCGATTGTGTGTTGTTTATGTTTGTCGTTTGTGAATGACAACTACTCACGTTAACACTTAGTTTTGAATATAAATGGTCCCTTATTTCATTACACAGGTGGTTAACATCAGCAAAGATGCAGTTTCTGCTACTGCATTAAGTATTCACGGACACGTTTGGTTAACTGTATCATTTTTGTTATGCTTAGGTGGTTTGTTTCATCCTGCCGACGACAGACAAGAGGTTGCCTTTCGCTACGCAGTCGAGAGGATCAACGATGATCGCACCATACTACCTCGATCAAGACTCTCTGCCCAGATTGAGAAGATATCACCACAAGACAGCTTCCATGCCTCCAAGAGAGGTGAGTAGAGTTGTAAGAAATACTATCATTGAACTTACTTGTGTTCAGGTTCATCATCCGGAATTTTTGGCAGTAACCTTAGATATTCGAAAGTCTTCCAGTGTTGAGTTAACAAAGAATGTAGTTCAAACGATGTCGTTTTCAAATTTTACTCTAAAGACAATCAGTTTTTAATTTTTGGATTATGGACTATTTAGTTAATAGTAGTTTCGATCACAGAATGCTTGGACCAAGGAATTTTTAGTACCCAAGGCATTAATTCTTTGCTTTTACACATGTTAATGAATATTCTATTACACAATGATTATATTGACATTGGCTAATATAGCAATACATCTGTTCCTTTTGTACCCAGAATCATAGAATCATAATAACTATAGCGTTCCTAATTTAATTAAACATAAACATAAATATATTTATGGTATAGGTATTTATTCCAGTAGTTGTTAAGTAAGTCTTCGTCCATACAAACCGTATGCAGGTTAAAGTTCCAAAAGTAGAATGAAGCTTAAACATTCAACCATATATACGGGATTTCAACCACAGATATTCGACTCCCCATGCCGCTGCTATATCTAACTGAGCTACCATGGCAACATGTTGGCACAGCCTTAAATTCGTACGAACTTAAAATAATTAAGTTACCAATTTAACCAATAAATGGCATGTATGAAATGACTGTGAATCAAAATTAACTGACCTAATAGTGGTCAATAATGAACCTAATAGCTATTGGTTAACTAATAGTTAATTATTTAGCTAACAATGATTAATTTAAGGCACGTAGACGTTGTAAGTCGTCATTGGGATATTATATAAAACTGAATTTGAGAACCTCGTGTGGTTTATTTGCTTAAAATAATGGAAAAAATATAGGGAAATTTAATGTCATCTCATTTACGCAGCCATGGTGTATTAGTTTGTAAGAATAGTAACACAGTAAGCCGAAGGTCCTTGGTTCATATCTCGGCTATGGCACTGCATTTTTTTCCAGTTATACCTTTCTTGTTACTGTTTCTATTCGTTTTATGGCTCTGATACGTAGCCCATACACTTTTTGCCATTTGTTACGATGTTTCGAGATGTAGAGTAGCGTGTCTGCCTTACATTCAAGAGGTCCCCAGTTCGTAACTCTGTTAGAGTTAGTTTTATCCGAGAGTTTCTCTTTTGCTAAGAAGACGAAAGCCTGGTAAGATGACCCTAAGGATCCCGGGCTCAGTTGAACATTATTTCATCTGTTTAGTTCATTAATTACATAACTATTAGCCAAATTACTTTGGTTCAGTAATTACTGCTTATTTATATGGTGTTTTGAAGTTCGGATTTGCACGTTGCAGATGCTTAATGGCCGGGGAGTTGTCGTTTTCACCGGTTTATAAATGTTCTAATAGTTTCCTATAACATTGCATGTTATTTAACTATTAATGTTCGACATTTTAATGCAATCCTTCAGTTATATAATTACACAGTGCTTTCTACCGAGGGTATGTACCCATGCTTTCCACATGATGGTCGGATATTGCAGCGGAACAGCTCGACGCCTTCCACTGACATATCACCCGCGAATCGGTGTTGCTTCTATGTACTGCGCTAACTTAACTCATAATGAATGGCATCGGATGCCTAGTGGAATATTTCATCAGTACCTAGTAGTGAACTAAATATATATACAACGCAACCTATGTCCGTTGCAATATCAGGGGAGTGATTTTTTTAAACAGCTTAAGTAAATGTTTCTCTATTAAGCATTTGCAGTAAGCAGCATAAACACAATGCTGAGGTTATAGGGAAAATGCACATTTCAGCTTTGTATGAATCTAAAAAGCATTCTGTTTAGATAAAAAACATTGTGACTTCTGTGAGCAACATAACATAAGAAACGAAAAGTCATTTAAATACCATCAGCTTCCAAGGATGTGACACGAATATTTTCAAGAGAACCTCCCCACATAGTTTTTCATGTAATGAGTAGTTTGATTTGGTAGGATCTTCTTGGAAGACCTGGTGTCTATCCCTTTTTTTTCGTTACTTAACTCTTTGTACAAGTGTCTTAAGTTATCATTTTAAATGTCTCTAAAGAAAGAAAGACTATTGAACAAGTGTATCCTAATTATTTTAGTTAATTAATGGAAATTAATCATTTATCCACACTAGCCGTTTATAGGCTAAGGGTTTTGATGCATAGAGTCAACATAAAAAATTCAATGCCATGGCCGGGATTTGATGAAGCCTGGGACTCAGTACTTACGATAGTAAATCGTCACAAACGGTGTATCTCGGATGCGAGAGCCCCTAGTGGTCTACCGTGAAAATATACGAGTCAAATGGAGAATTTAATGTCAGGACGGCACGTTGGCCATGGTAGCTCAAAGGTTAAGAGCGACTGGACGGAAACCAGGAGATCCGTGGTTCAAATCCCGGCCATGCATTGAATTTTTCATGTTGACTCTATCCTTCAAGTGTATCCTAAGTTTGTTTGTATTTTTTATGTTTATATACATTTCCTTTTACTTTTTAACCTTTTTTATTTTTTAAAATTTCTTTATAATTTTGTTAAAGACGGGAACGGGTATAGGGTAAGTCGTTTAGCAATTTTCTTGTTTTATTGTTTTGTACTGTGATACAATATGAAGGGTTCTACTTGCTTAAATGGTTATTAGATCTGCATTTGTTCCAAGTGATAAATGTATGGCTCCAGAGAGTGCAAGGTTTCCTTCCGATCCTTGGAATATTACAGCTTTGTCAAATTCTCACTGTCATTTCAGTAAATATTCATTATTTCTTCGCTAATGTGATATATTTAAATTTCCAGTGTCACTTGACAATTTATTTTCGTAACGTAGCGGTGTAATATAAATAGACGTGAAGTCACCTCTTCTTCTGTCTATTTCACTCCCTGGAGTCTCGAACACAATACTTTTCTACTCCGGTATCAGGAGCACTCATAGTACGTCGCAACTGACGTCAAAACAACACCCGTAGAACTCCCCTTATATCGCTCCAAAAACTCACTCACTTCCTCACTAACTCACTCTGGACTTCATTTTTTCCCCAGAACTTCCTAAGATGTTCGGGAGGCGGGAAGTTTCATAAGATTCCGTTTATCTGTGGATAGCATTTCTGGTGTTTTAGCTGGGTGGGAGCGCTTCTTCATCTACTTATCTCCATTAAATATTTCCAACTAATCGGTGCCAAATTTCCGATAAGCTTGAACCAAGATTGTAAACTTAAATATCATGTTTAGTACTTAACTGTCTATCTACTTTTATTATACGGTTAACACACAGACAAGAGATCGTATTCCCAAAGGTGTTCTTTGGATTCAGAGTATATTTAAACGTGCAATTCCGCTGAAATCTCGATATCATATTTTTGGGTTGAATGTAGAACATCCTCTATGTTCTCTAGCTAAGTAGTGAATATATATTTCGCTATATATTTCCATCGGGTACTTTTATATAATATATCTTCAAAAAATCAATAATATTTATTCAAAGAACATTTTAATTCCCCGTATATTTTCCAGGAATGGGACTCAAGTTACGGATTACATGGAGGATGAAAAATGTACGGAATCACCTTCTCGTCCAAAAGCTCCGCATTTTAAGGCGTGTGTTATCGTGATGCAAACCCCTTTCTCCATTTGTTATTACAGCACACACCACGTTCATCAGAAGGCCCCTTTGTGCGGCGCTCTTGACGTTTCCTCACTCAAGGAATTCTCTCTCTTCTTAGGATGCTTAAACCCATTGAAATACGCGATACCCACTTGTAAAGCGTTTCCACCTCAAATGAAAGTGCAACCCAACTGTGCTCTATTGTATATTCGACAACTATCACACCATTTCTGTGAACTGTTGAAAACGTTAAGTTCTGAACTTAAGGCCAAAGGTTTCAGGAAAGAGGAAAAAAAAAAGCTCTTATACTCTAGTGTACTTTCTGCCAAAGTTGAGAGGGCACGAGGTATTTTTAATTCCTTGCACACACTTTTACCTTCTCTAGCACTTACCTATAGATAAGAATTACATTCCGCATAATACTTTGATAACGAGATACCATCGAAAACAATTTTTGGGACCTCCTGAATCCACAAAAGTATGTTTAGGAAAAAGGTGCGTGTACGTTTGTGTGTGTGTGTGTGTGTGTGTGTGTGTGTGTGTGTGTGTGTGTGTGTGTGTGTGTGTGTGTGTTTCCCTGTATTCAACAGCACGACTGAAAGCAAACCAAAAGTTCACAATATATTCACGAGTGCAACATGAAGTATTTTATTAAGGTACCCCTCCCCGAGCTAGCTTTTAAATAAAATTCAATTGGTCACTTTCTGAAAAGTGGTTCTAACAGTTGTTTTTTAAAATGTATCTTCTAGGAATAGTACCTGAAGCCCTGTTTATTCTGGGGAAAAAACTTATATGATAGGCAATGTTTTACTACATAAACATTTATATCACTATACAGTATATACTTTACTTAAAATAAACCTTTTCTGGTGTTAATCATTTCCAGGAATGTATTTCTTCCCAATTATTTGAATTTTCAGGTGCTTATTTCTCTCAATTGCGAGGCTTTCTCTCTTTGTCTCTCTGTTATAGGTCACGAAAATAGCATGGCATTTCAAAATGGTCATGCAATGAAACACCCTTTCAAATCTTTTACTGTTTCTCTATGTACCGTATCCTACAATAAAATATGTAAAGGTGAATTGAAAATTTGTCTGAATTAACAAGTCGATAGAAACATAAACTATTGTAAAAATATTTTACAGAGAAAATCATATCGTTGCAACATATCAGGTTGTTGTTTTCTTCTTTTAAAATTACAAATACAGCACTTAAACTTAAAAAGTGAGTGATGTAATATTTCCATCTTAATCACTCACTGAAAAATGGTATACTCTGTCTCAGGCTAGTTTAATCTTGCTGTAAACAACAAGGCGGAGTTGACTCAACTCGCCACGTGTTAGACGCTACGCGCACGCATATAAGTTTTGCAGCACTAGCAGTATATACCTATAGCAGCGCTAACTTCTAGACCATAAATGAATGAATATAGTTGGGTTACACATTAATTTATTAAATCTATGAGTTGATTGATTTCTGAAAAAATAATCGTGAACTTTACTCCGCATAGCACTTTTCGTAAAATTGTCGTATTTCTCCATGCGCTGTTTGCATTTAAGTGATTTTTCCCGGTGATCTTACAGTTCCGGATTCTTTCTGTTCTATTCTAACATTATGCACACTACTTGCGGAAACACCAAGGAGCTCACCAGTTTCTTTCTCAATGATTTTATAGACGATTTTGGGTTTCTTTCTTTGAGCACCTCAAAACAACGCACGATCATTCGCCTCTCACCAGTTTTTAAAGGCTTGCCTGTATTGTGTTTCATTTCGGCTGAAGCACCGGCCTGCTCCATGATAAAAAGCTTACTGATTTTAAATTGCATACACATAAGTGTTCTTGGACTTATGATGTACGCGAGATGTACAGGAAATACAGTGTTAAATATCAGAAGCAACTGCACACCCTAAACAATATCTTAATCAGCATTCAACTCGATACAGACCTCGTTCAGAGAGAGCTGCCTGGTATAGGAATGCAAAAATATTATATAATAGCAGTGTCCTTTAGTAATTGTTGAATAAAATGCAGCTTAATTTAACATAAGTTAATAGTCTGTATAATTTCATCTGTCTTCTGTCTAATCTGTATATATTTTACAGAACACATCTATGTGTTATGTGAAGCAGGAAGATACAATGTAGGGCTATTACGTTTATAAGAATCGAAACATTTGCATACTTTTTCTTCTCTTTCCAAAATTAGCTCGCGCAGAGCAGTGATCAGAAAACTACTTACAGTACTGTACTTGTAGGAAGGGTTTATCGGACGCATGCAAATAAAAGAAAACGTCCATTAACTTCGCTAATCCAATCAACAGCTTAACCGTTTTCTGTCCCAATATCTCTGTCTTTGTCTCTCTTCCCACCCAGATGTTTACAGCGGGATTAAACTAGGTTGAGTTTTTTTTTCTTTATTTTGTCATTTACGTTCTCCAACGTTAAGGTCTATCGGACGATGAATGGAATGGGTGAAATGATGCTCAAATGAGCCCAGGGTCCATAGAGCTTAGAGTTACCCAACATTCGTCTTTCAGGATAAGGGAAAAACCCGGAAAACCCGTTATCCAGGTAACTCACCCTGACCGAGATTCGAACTCGGGATCTCTTGAAAGTGAGGCAGACACTCTACCACCACGCATATAAGTTAAGTCGGGGGAAGATGACATACTTAACGGTTATGTCCTTTTTCATGAAAATGGAAATGGAGAAAAATATAAAAAGTACCTCAACATATTTCCTGTATATTTAATTGTTATGGGAGAAACAGTAAATAGTGTCCTTAAATGTGAGGAGATAAAAAGGTACAATTAAGCTAATTGCAACAAAACTTACATCTTACCTCATCATTAGGGGAAGATGGGAGTAAACAGTGGGGAAGATGGAACAACAAGAAGGAAGTGCAACAACACGAAGTTTGAAACTAAAAAATAAAGTAAACTGAGCATTTGTATTACACCATGTAACACACTTCATAAAATGTAAATTTAACGCATGTTAGAGACATGATATAATAGAGAAAGGAGAGAACCAAACTGCAGTCTTGAAACTCTCCGGCCAGGGTTTGAATGAATCCAAGTATTCACAGCTTGCTGCCAAAATGTTTACAGTGGTTTGAAGAATTATCGGTCAAGTCGTCATGATCAGTCATGTGTAATTTATTAGTATTCTTTAAGACCTTTCAACTTCCCTCAATGCCTGGGGGAAAATGCAAGTGAGCCTTATTTTTGGTGTACGCTACCAGCTATATTGGTCCATGGTCCATGATTAGGTGAAGCTCCATGCAGTACATTAAGTGCTAGACCTTATGTATGGGCAATAAAACATTACATAGCTTGTACTTACTAAGCTTACAGATAGTAGTTTCTTGTTTATCACTGGATGAAGCAAGATATAAAATGGAAGAACACAAAAGCAAACTTCCAACTGGATGCCCCTATGCAAGGCTGTGGTAAGTGCTGCGATCTAGTCTCAGATGAATAAAATATTTCGAAATTTCCGTCTTCCTCCAACTTCCATCTTCCGCCCACTTACCTTACATAGGATTGGATAGAATCTTATAGAGGGGATTCGGCACTGCGACCAGTCTTGATCTATTGTACCTTCGCCTCAAGTGGTGTATCCGCGGGAGGAAGGATGAGGTTAGATGAGACAGAGAGTGGCCGTCCCAAGGAGTCGTGAAAGTACAGAGAGTAGGGTCCCTGCAATTGACCAGTTGGAAACTCCCCGGCAGCCGCGTACAACCGGTATCGCACCCAATGTGGCCCTGAACCGGCCCACTACTCCGGCACGGAGACCGGAGATCCCGGAGAAAACCTGTCCCAGCACCGTGTTGTCCACCACAAACCTCACTTTGAGGTCGCCTGGGATCGAACCCACGCTGCCTTAATGAGAATTATAAATAGGGATAGCAAAGATTTAGATTCCGTGTTATTAAGTTACTCAAAATATTTAATTTCAAAATTCAGCCTCATATCATCCTGATTCTCTTATCTGTGATAGCGAGAGAAACACTGTACTCTGGTTGAAAATGTTTCATTGATATTTCGTCAGGAATACATTTTGAGTTTCTTAATATACTGATATTTCAGGATAAGAAACAGATGAAATACAGTTTCGTAAAATTTCAAAATTTTATATTCTTGACAATATTTTATATTTTCGCATGCGTGGAATGTGTGTCTCAACTCCAAAGGCTAATTTTTCTGTATACTTTTCATTAATTGAGACAAATTTCATGGAAATGCAATTTCGTAGTAGCAACAATGGAGTAAGAGTGGGCTGAACCAACACTCAGTGTCAAATAACAGATTGCTAAGTGCTTTTCTTTTTCACTCTTTGCAGAGCACGAAAAGCAAAACCAATGGGTAATATAATAGAGAATATAGAAGCATTTGCTAATTGAGTATCAATTCTGATGGAAAGATAGCGTCCCTAAAAGGTCAAGTAGTCGCCTTAAGGTCCATGGTGTCAGCGCGTTACCCTCGCAACCCTCATCCCTCACTCCGTCGTGAACATAGCTGGAGAAAGCAACGACCGAGGGATGAAGGTATTTCGTTTAGGAAAAGGTCCTGGCTATTATTATTATTATTATTATTATTATTATTATTATTATTATTATTATTATTATTATTATTATTATTATTATTATTATTATTATTATTATTATTATTATTATTATTATTATTATTATTATTATTATTATTATTATTATTATTATTATTATTATTATTATTATTATTATTATTATTATTATTATTATTATTATTATTATTATTATTATTATTATTATTATTATTATTATTATTATTATTATTATTATTATTATTATTATTATTATTATTATTATTATTATTATTATTATTATTATTATTATTATTATTATTATTATTATTATTATTATTATTATTATTATTATTATTATTATTATTATTATTATTATTATTATTATTATTATTATTATTATTATTATTATTATTATTATTATTATTATTATTATTATTATTATTATTATTATTATTATTATTATTATTATTATTATTAAAAGCACTCAAAGTTCAAATTGTTAACGAATATCTCAAAAATTGTAAATAATGGTAAATATTACTAAATGTATTTCACTACAATGTGTTTTAAACGAAATATAAGTACATGTTTTTAGTAATTTAAATTTTTTTAACTCTTTCGGTCAACCACTTCTTCTTCTACTACTTTCCCTAGTCATACCACTTATCGGTGGTGCTAGGGGATTCTTGTTCCTTTTAAGCCTTATGCCTGCAGGCCTCGGGTTGAGGAACGGATAACTCTGGATCAGATAGAGAACCCAGGATGGGTGATCAGCCCGATGCCTGGTATGAGAGTGAGAGAAGTAGATGAGAGAATGAGGGCGAGATGAATGATAGGAAAGAAGCTGATGGAGAAATTAGTGGAATTCTGGCGGGGAAAACCGGAGAAAATCTACCCCAGCGCCGTATTTCCACTACAAATCTCACATGCCTTCACCTGGGATCGAACCCGGGTCCATTTGCTGAGAACCAAGCGGTCTAATTACATGTCTACGGCTCGGCCCTAACCGCTTATACAAAAGTACAAAATATTATTTCAGAATAAACAGTCCTTCTTAAGTTATTTGCATAACATTTGGGGTACACAATATTTTATTTGCCATAAAAATATTAAATAAAATGAAAATTAGGGAAATGTTAAGGAAAAAAGACAACGAAACATTTCAGTTAAAAAGGTTGGTTTAATTCTGTACAAAATTAATGGTATTTAAGACAACCAGCATCCAAATAATCCATAATTCGTAATTTATTAACTTAGTGTAACCTTTCCGAAGACTTACGAACCGAGGCTGCAATCAAGTTTATGCGTCACTACCAGGTGAAGTGGTGCCGTGGTAATGTGTGCGACTTGCATTTGCCCGATCGGTGGTTGATCCCCTCGAACTCACACTCTAACTTGGGTTATTCGAAACGCTTTCCTGCGGAGCCATCTCGCTTGGTTACTGAGATTTAAAGGAGCTCCTGAAAGATAAAATTCCCGTACAGCGGTGAGGATGATATAATCCTGACAGACAGCATCTTAAGTAAAAAATGTAATTATTATGCCGGCGATATACATAGGTGTTTTAAATATAAAGAAAACAAGTGATGGTGCAAACTGAAACAAGTTCAACAGCTTTTAAGCGAATGTTCGTGGATGTCATTTGTTTTAAATGGTTTCAAAAGTAGATGGAGTTAGTCATTCAATGAAATTTTCCAGTTCCATTGGTGAAGTACTGCAAAAATTCGGATCGAATAAAGAGACCTACAGAAAACTGAACTCCAAAAACAATTGCAGAATTTAGCATCTGAGTGTTTAATGATGGTCGTATGTGAGAGGTCTATAATCCACAATTTTATTTCAAACTTTAATACAGCAATCAGAGTTTAATTTATACGTACACCAACATTTGCATGTTTTTAGTTATGTTTTTCTACAGTTTTTTACTGCTTTTTTGCTGTTTTGAAAACATTGAGTACAAAATCCGGCTACTTATTTTTTAAAGATTTTTGTGAAAGTCTTTAAAAATTTAGTTAAACTCAGATACGAAATTTTAAATACAATGCTTGTTTCGGACAAAATAAATCTCAAAACACGGAATCTCAAATAATGCTAAAAATTTATAAAAGATGCACTATTGTTTAATAATACCTCAGCTAACTTTATTCACCTTCGAGCTGAATGGCTTAGGCAGTTTCATCTGTGGCCCGCTTTTGGGAGGCCCATGTTCGATTCCCGTGGCCGACCTACTTTACCCTAGGGTTTTTCGGGAGTTTCCCGGATCACCAGGCGTATGCTCGGAGGTTAACTGCATCCTCCGAATTTTACGTCCCTCCATTTCATCTAAATTATCATTTCACATCATCTCTCATCTGCTGGTCTTTTTCAGGGTAGAAGTGTCGGCGGGTGTGTCGTTGCATGGCAGGAGTATATGCTCTGAGTGGGCACTTTCTACTTTGGTAGGTCGGTGTCCGGTCTCCGAGCCCGGTCTGGTGGAGCCGTTTTCGGACTGTAGTAGGGTGAGCTGCTGCTTGTGATGCATGCCGGGGAGTTTCCAACTGGTAAAATGGAACGACCCTGCCCTCTGCACTGCTGTCCCACTTGGTACATAGGCACAATATACCAAGGTCGGTCGTAGTGCCGAATATCCTCCGTAGCAAAATACAATCCAATCCAACTTTATTTATCTACAGGAGAAGGCATTGACAAAACATAAATTTACATGACTTTCATGTACCATTTATTCTTACAAACCCTATTCTTCTCTCTGTTTCAAGTTATTCTGTGTAAACAGTTGCAGAAGTTGTTTCCATGTATGTTTTACAATAGGAATCAAGTATAGTGGAAACCACTAAGCACCCATCACTTTGTGAATGCTTTGAAATTTCAATCTCATTGTATGTGCATGAGAATAAAAAAGTGAATAACGAGTATTGCAGAATACAAACAAATAACAGGAAAGTCTGGGAAAACGTTGCCCCACAAAAGTGAGTTTGCCATAAACTATGTGCTTTAACTATACATACACTTTCTGTGCCCGCCTCGGTAGCGTAGATGGTAGAGTGTCTGCCTCACGTTCCAGAGGTCCCGAGTTCGAATCTCGGTCAGGGTGAGTTACCTCGATAAGGTTTTTTCCTGCGTTTTCCCTTATCCTGGAAGACGAATGTCTGGTAACTCTAAGCTCCATGGACCCCGGGCTCATTTGAGCACATTTCACCTATTTCATTCATCGTCCGATATGACATAAAAGTTGAAGGACGTAAATTAAAAACAAACAAAACAAAATCTACATTTTCTGTGTAGTAAATTTTTCCCTGTCTTGCGTCTTACTAGTTATACAAAAGAAATTCAGAGGCAGTTCCTTTAAAATTGAAGGCATGCTCGTATATTTCATTTGTCATAAATATACATTAAACGTTGGTAGTTTAATCAGAATCATTAAAATTATTTTTTATAAAATCTTTCGAAAAGCTTTCCATATAAAGGGTAGTTTAGGATGGTTTCTTATTTTTTATTTTTTAAGTGAGCCCAGGGTCCATAGAGCTTATAGCTTAGGACATTCGTCCTTCTGGATAAGGGAAAACCCCGGGAAAAACCTCATCGATATAACTCACCCTGACCGAGGTCCGAACTCGGGACCCCTTGAACGTGAGGCAGAGACTCTGCCACCACGCTACCGAGGCGGGCGGTTTTTTTTATTGAAAGTCTCTTTGTCGTAAAGGTGCCAGACGATGTAAGTAGTAAGTTTGGTACTTAACTGACTTTTCAATTTTTAACTATCATGTTCAGAGACATATAGAGGCACAGACACATACATGCCAATGGCTTTTAATATTTCTTTATTTAGAGTGTCTCAAAACATTTATTTTTGGTAAAATCTTCATACTGGAATGCAATATTTCCTCCAATTATTGTACGTGTTACATATAAAATTAAATATAACGCTAAAAGAACACTTTCCCCCACTTCATCCTGTTTAGAAAGCAATCAGTGCGTAGAGATCCCCACTTCGTCTTTTTCTGCCTTTCTGCAACTAATTTATACTCGCCGCCAATCCCGAAGGGAATTGAATTTTCGCGGATAAAGAGAGAGAGAGGCGACGTCGCCGCTTATCGTGACCATGTGGAAAGCGCGTGAGGATTATGTATACACGACGATTGGATTACTCCTGGAATATCGATGGATATTATTTTGTATTCGTGTATGCAGTCTACCGATACAAACATCCAAAAGATGAAACATGCAAGTATAATTATCAGTGTAAAGTTCTGCGTTAAAAAGAGACATACCTGTGAAATATTGATGCTTACTCCAATAGGAAAATGGCACTGATATCAAAATCGCTCGCACTGCTGCTGCTGCTCGCTTAAAGCATACTAGTTCAGTTGCCTTGTGTGTTATTAACTTACTTTGCTAAAATACGAGGGTGTGTCAAAAAGTAATGCCTCCTATTTTTTCCTTAAATAAGCATGTTGTGTGAAAACTTTTAATTTGGCGCAATTCCTCAAACCTTCTTCTCCAATCCCCTGCAGTAGTAACTTCCTAAGTCAACAGGTGGCAGCACTGCATCCTCTTGCAGAATGGTTGACATCGACATTCGTATTAGACAGCGTTCTGTGATTGAATTTTTGACAGCGGAAAGTGAAACGCCAATTCGCATTCACGAAAGGCTAAAAAATGTGTATGGTGATGCAACGGTGGATGTCAGCACTGTTAGACGATGGGTTCGTCGCTGTAACGAAGCTGAAGGACAAACACAATTGACAAATGAAAAGCGAAGCGGCAGGTCGGTGACTGTAGTGACTCCATGCAACATTCAGCGAGTCGATGCCATCATTCGTGGTGATCGCTGAGTAACAACAGGTGAATTGTGTCACATTACCTCCCTCAGTAAAGGCAGTGTAATGAAGATTATTCAACAACTGGGTTACTCAAAAGTTCGTTCACGTTGGGTACCAAGAATGTTAACCGCACAAAACAAAGAAACAAGGAAAACAATAGCCTCCGAACAATTGCAGATCTTCAGTTTGGAGGGAGAGGAGTTTCTGGAAAAAAATGTTACTGGAGACGAAACGTGGGTTAATTTGTTTTTGAACCTGAATCAAGGAGGCAGTCAATGGAATGGCATCACCCAACGTCACCGAAGAAAAAAAAATTAAAAACTCAGCGGTCGGCAGGAAAAGTTATGGTGACAGTGTTTTGGGACGCAGAGGGTGTGCTTATGGTTGATTTTTTTTTTTTTTTTTTTTTTTTTTGGAGCAGGGATGCACAATAAATTCTACCCAATACGTCAGAACTCTCAAAAAGCTGAAAGCACGTCTTCGCCGAGTTTTCCCAACAAAAACAATGGCGGATGTTCTTTTGCATGACAATGAAAGACCGTTACACCACTGCAGAAATTGAGCAATTGGAATGGCAATTGACCTTACCTCACCTTCCATAGAGCCCTGACCTGGTACTATCAGACTTCCATCTGTTCGGGCCATTAAAGAAAGCTCATCGTGGGGTTAATTTTGAAGATAAGGAGGCTGTGAAAGCGTTCGTGCATCAATGGCTTAGGAAGCAAGACCGTGTGTTTTACCACACTGGAATACATGCCCTAGTTAAAAGGTGGACCAAAACTGTGGAAAAGGAAGGATATTACTAATGTAAATTTATATTGATGAATTAATCCTTAAAGAATTAATCCTTTTAAATACATTACTCCGGTATATGGGTGATTTTTAATTAATTAGAGCCAACTGAAAAATTCAATGCCATGGCCGGGATTTGAACCACGGATCTACTGGTTTCCGTCCAGTTGTTCTACCCCTTGAGCTACCATGGTCAACGTGCCTTCCTGACATTAAATTCTCCAATTGACTCATCATATTTCCCGGTAGACCACTTAGGGTTCTCATATTTGAGACAACCACTTGTGGCGACTTACTATTGTAAGTACTTAATTACAAGGACTTTTATCGTAGATTATTTTTAATGTAAATTTATATTGAGGAATTAATCCTTAAAGAATGGTAATTAAGTACTTACAATAGTAAGTCGCCACAAGTGGTTGTCTCAAATACAGAACCCTAAGTGGTCTACCGGGAAATATGAGTCAATTGGAGAATTTAATGTCAGGAAGGCACGTTGACCATGGTAGCTCAAGGGGTAGAACAACTGGACGGAAACCAGTAGATCCGTGGTTCAAATCCCGGCTATGGCATTGAATTTTTCAGTTGGCTCTAATTAATTAGAAGGATATTATATTGAGTAGTGACAAATTAATCGTCAATGTTGTAGTTTTGAGTCTATGTAAATTGGATTCAATTTTCTTGGCAATTAAACGAGAAAAATATAGGAGGAATTACTTTTTGACCCACCTCGTACTATTAAATATGTCCTTAGGGAAGCAAGATAGTAGCATCAGGATTAGAGGTAGACCAAGGATTTATGGTCCAAGACAAAGATGAGCTTACGGTCAGGATTTACATTGCAAAGCCAAGCTAGAGAATTTGTCTGTTCTTTTAGGTTGAGCACAGCCTGCTAGTACCTCATCATCGTCGTGTTTCTCATACCTAATCCTGTAAATAAATGACTTTGTAGGGGAGACCTATGGCAGTAAACTTTATTTCCCGTACTATTATTTAATACATATAAAACTTAGGATTTCAGAGTAACTTTCATCAAAAGTAAATGTTATATATAGATATACAATACTTTTATTTTCCTTCTTAACTACAGTACTGTTACCGATATCCACAGCCTAGTACACCGAATACTATTAGCTACCTTAGGAAGTAGAGTCAGACAGTCACCGTTTAATTTCTCCTCTTCAAAATATTCACTTACGGAGTTTGCTCTTGTGTTTGCTTTTAATTGCGATATCTTTACCAAATACAGTTTTATTCGGTTTGCAAGTACGCTAAATTTTTCATTTGGCTGTGCTATCCTTGTCATTATTTTTGTATATAGTTAAATAGTCACTTAAAGTGTTAGCACAAATTTTGCAAATGCTCTCAGCACCCGTTCGGATACACAACTTCAAACACGTGTTAACACAAGGTATATATCGCATATATAGAATGGTGCAAAAGAACTCGTCTGAACTGCACAGACAATTGCAAAACACTTGCGACAGGAAGGCATTGTTTACATTGCAGCAGAGCACATGATAAGATATCCTTTTGTTTTATTTATACCCCGCCTTTAACTCACATGGACATATCGGCGGCGGTCCTCCTTTGGGACATATTGAAGGGTATTCGTTGGGTTTTAATCATTTCAATCATTAGATCACGCACACATTCTCAATCTCATTCATACTTCCAGACTCTGGGGAAGCTGAGGAATTATCTTGGTCGGAGAAAAATCCTCACCCCCACCGCCGGGAATCGAACCCGGGAGCTCTAGCACGGCAGGCATATGCTTTCTACCCTCTGAGCTACGGGGCCAGCATTCTTTTCATACTACTCTTGGTTTGCTGGTCAGGCACATGCTAATCACCTATTACAATATCGGTAGCAAGGTGCTGGGTCAACAAGTGCTATGGAAACGTCTCAGCTCTAATTGGATTTTTCGTTGCTATAACTTATACCTCCCGTACCTTTCATTTAAAGCCGACTACCACTAGATCTCCTTGTTTGGGACTAGTATAATATATAAAGACACTCGAGGCTTTCATTGAACAATTTTCTATGTTGCATGCCGCCGATGGCAGGCTGAGGAACAGCCCGAGGTGTGCAATGCGTGTACCTGCCCCAGATTGTGCTTCACCACAAAATGACAGAATTTGGGGTTTACATAGTGGCGGGTGAACAATTAGGGAGGGGAAAAGAAAGGAAGTAGCGTGTTTTAGCTCCAGCACGGCGGTAATCCAAGATGCAATGGTCCCTGTGCACCGCTGATGGATTAGGTTTTAAAAACAGCGATTTAATTTTTAAATGCTGCATCATGTTCTCTAATATGCTCTGGTGCCACAGTGCGCTGGGATTGACTGGTATATCCAACCGTACCGTACTCAATTTACCGCACGAATTAACACCTATTTGACTTAATTTACCGCTCAGAGAATGATAATCAACTTATTGATTTTACTACAATTGTGTAGAAAGCTCGGTTTCCAGGCAAACATTTAAATCGCTGCATTACATGCTTTGAAACGTTTCAAAGATACAAAAGCTACATAGCAGACGATTTATAGTGTTTAGCAATCTCAAAAGAATATTTATAAATTTCGGCAATTTTTGTCTTTTTTTACAGATGGAATTTTAAACCTTCTCACCCTTTTAGGAGGTCTTCGTCATTCGGTGTAGTTTATTGTCAATAGAGAATTGACTATTTATTCATCACTTAAAATTGAAAGATTTCTCAAATGTACTTTTTGAATATTTGTTCTCGAGTATCCGATAAGTGCCGGGAGGCCCGGGTTCGATTCCCGTGGCCGACCTACCTGACTCATGGGTTTTCGGTTGTTTTTTTTCGGGTCACTAGGCGAATGCTGGGTAGGTTAATTACATGACCCGAATTTCCCGTCCCTCCATTTCATCTCCATTATCATTTCATATCATTTCTCATCTGGTGGTGTGTTTCGGGGTAGAAGTGTCGGCGGGAGTCTCGGCGGTGAATGGTGGGTTGATATGCTCTGAGGATAACTACTTCCTCCGCCGATAGTTCGGTTGCCGGTCTCTGCTACTCTGCTGGGACCATTTCGGGACCGCCAGCCAGGCACCTCTGAGGCTCGGATCGCCTGCCTTGGGACCATTAGGTCTCAGCTGCTAGGCTCGTTGCCGTCCCGCTGTAGGGCAGCGAGTTCGTTGTCCTGACCTGTCGGGGGAAGTCTCTATCCAAGTAAACTGTAGGGACCCTGACCTCTGTACTGTCGTGGCTCCTTGGGTCTGCCGCCCTCTGTCTTCTTCGCCTCATCCTTCCTCCCGGGGAGCTTAGGGACAATGGGCCCAGCATGGGGGCCTTCGTACCGAATTCCCTCCGTAATAAAATCTCAATCCCAATCCCATAAGCGCAAGGATACAGCACAAAATATGTTGCTAACGCACCTAAAATGTTATGCCATCGTACTGCATGATGTATTGAGGAGCGAAATTTGAAGAACAAAGCAGCCAAGCATTCAATTTTGGACCTAAAATTACCTATTACAAAAAAATTGGGGCAATCACTAAGCCAGGGAAACCACGCGTGTCGCTGTAACGTCACGGACAGATAGCGCTGGCCGTCTCTCTGTTGGAACAATATTATGAGAGTTCTTATCTTTCTTGACACACTGTCATACTAAATCTGTTTGTATTGAATATTCATCTTTTGTTGACATGCGGTCTCTGGTTTTGTTTGACAGTTAATTAAATTGCGTGGAAGTTGCGTGTAGACGTCATGGGGCGCAATAACCAAACTATTTTCTGCGGTTTACCCCGAGGCCAAACACAATACATCCCTTTAATATACACAGCTGGCATTCACAGTGAGTAAAATCATATCATCATTATGGACATGTCCTCCTCGCCTAAGAGCTTTCTGCTACTTTCAAGTAATGTATTCCAGCCAAACATTCCATCCCAAGATTTTAGCGGAAATACACGTTTTGAGATTACCTGAATTAAAAAAAACGTTTTATTAAATAGTCTCTGTGTCTGTATGTTTGACATTTATCTGCCTATGAAAAGCATAATCTCAAATAAAAGATTCGTATTTAGGTTCAGTGGACTTCCAAGGATGCATCAAGAAGGTTTTTAAAAGATCTAAATCATGGTTTACTTGGAATATTTTTTGAAAGTTTAGATTTAATGAAAAACATAGCTCTAATGAATTTAATTAAATAAATATGTGTCGAAGGTATCTTCATTTCAAATGAGATGTATATATTGCATTTTTATAGTGTCACTTTGTGGGTTCGTGAAATTAAAAGTCCAGTTGCGCAAACTCAAAATCGTTTTTATTTCCACCGAATTACAGTTGGTCCACTTACAAATCACAGCAGAATCACGTATCACACACAATTACGTAACACTCCAATTACGCAATCACTCACAATTACGTACAGCTCTCTCTAGAGCTGACTAAAAACTCCTCGGATACACGTACGCAGTATTTCAGTCCGTTCGCTAGCGCTGCGCTCTTCACGGCTGCTAGCCAAGAACTGCCTGAGTCGTCTAACGCGCCGGTTATATAGCCAGATCGCTGCATCTCGAAGCTTCGCGGCTCAGAACATCATCCTGATTGTTCCAGACGTCAGGGGGAGGGGAAAGAAACGGTACAGTGCCTCATGACACATTCCTAACCATCCCCTATGTGAGCGCCACAAGATAAATGGGTGGGCGTGTTCTCAATGCCTCCTTTCCCCTACCCAGCTCCAATTGGTCATGCCTTCCAATAATTGGGTGACACTGCTCCCTCCTCAAAGTTGGTCGTCCCAAACAGCACCATCGTAGCGGGCCAGGCGATCCAGGTGTACCACCAATATCTTTCCTCGGGTCACCTTCTGAATGCGCTAGACCACGTCGTTAATCCTCTTCACCACCCGTTACGGTCCTTGCCATGGCTGCTGAAGCTTCGCGGCTCAGAACATCATCCTGATTGTTCCAGACGTCAGGGGGAGGGGAAAGAAACGGTACAGTGCCTCATGACACATTCCTAACCATCCCCTATGTGAGCGCCACAAGATAAATGGGTGGGCGTGTTCTCAATGCCTCCTTTCCCCTACCCAGCTCCAATTGGTCATGCCTTCCAATAATTGGGTGACACTGCTCCCTCCTCAAAGTTGGTCGTCCCAAACAGCACCATCGTAGCGGGCCAGGCGATCCAGGTGTACCACCAATATCTTTCCTCGGGTCACCTTCTGAATGCGCTAGACCACGTCGTTAATCCTCTTCACCACCCGTTACGGTCCTTGCCATGGCTGCTGAAGCTTCGCGGCTTGGAACATCATCCCGATTGTTCCAGACGTCATGTCTACTGGTCATGTAAAGAGAATAGAATTTCAAAATCTTTAACGATCAGCTCTTAAATAATTTACGACTATTGCATTTCCGTTTCTGATAACATTTACGAGTAAATGTGCAATAAAACAATGTATATAGATATGTTTCAGCATGAAATGTGTACAATAAAGTTATATAAAAATAATTTGTTCAACAATAAGTAGAGGAAGTCATGAATACGCAGATTTTTTATAATTATTTTCCAAACTATACGTACAAAAGCTGTTTCCTATCTAATACTATTTAATGATAAACATTTGCTACTAAAGTAAGATACATATTAGGCAGAGGCAACAGTAAACTGCCTAAGCATCAGACTGATATGTATATTCCAGGTATTACATATCCTAAGCATGGTCTCATTAAAAGTAAAATAAATGAACAAAAATATTGTGTTACATTCTCATTACTTTCTTTGCTGACTCTTCTACAAACTATACTTACAAAAAGTAAGATTACGTTAATAAATGCAATGCCATAGCCGTGACTTAAACCACGAATCTTCAGTTTTACATATCATTAGCTGAGATGCCATCCCTGACTTGATTTTTCAGTCCCAATTTACCTTCCCAACTTCAGGCTACACAAAACATGTATGAAATATTATTATAGTTAATCATTGATTGAAGCACTACAGGTTAACTATGAAGCCCAAGTCTCAAAATTACTTACGATGTTGTAATTTTCCATTGGGGTAACCTTTTTTAAAATGTGTTTGAGAACAGCTTGTGACTTAGGGGAGATATACGAGTCAATTGGAGAATGTATGTTTTCTTTGTAGCTCACTTGATAGAGCAACAGGAAAGAAAGCTGAGGATCCGCGGTTCAATTCTGGCTGACATTGTATATATTTTCCTTCAAGCAGAATTGGTACAGAGCTACAATATGGAACACTACAATCAGCTGTAGTGCATGCACTTTATTTTGTCACTTGTTTTGTACAAAGTCAAAAATAATACCTATGCGCTCTAGCTGTCTCTGTCATGCTTGTGGAGCAGTCGGTATTGGGATATAACAGACATTCCTTTCAAAGGGCAAGGAGGGCCAGTGCTGGATTCCTGGTCGTTTGCTGTTTCCCATTCCTCTTTCCCTTCAATATCAGGTATTTAAAAACATACTCCTCGCAGTCTGCTAAATTAATTAGAAATCGATTGCTAAACCCATCATTCACCATCCTTCTCCAGTAAAACTGTCTAATTTTTCCACGTGTTCATAAGTATTTCGCCAATTTCCACTTTGACTTTTTGTACTTCACTATCAAAATAATTCTTTTAAAATTGCCACTCTTAAACATTGTGTTTTACTCTGCAACAACGTTTTAATCTAGGTCAATATCAGCTCGCCTCTCTAGCGTCTGCCTCAAGTTCAAGAGATCCTGAGTTCGAATGTCAGTCAGAATGAGTTATCCCGACAAGTTTTTTCGGAGTTTTCCCTTAGCCTAAAGGATGAAAGTAAACTCAAGCTCTAAGGACTCTGGACTCATTTTAGCAATACTTCATCCATTTAATTCTTCGTCTAATATTAATTATAAAACATACGCTGTATACCCATACCATGTCTTTCCGCCTGTGTGATCCATTTAATACTTTTTGAGATGGCATTTTTCAGGATTTATAATTTCATGCAGTATCACTTTATTTCAGTATGAATCAAATTAAATGTTATTACTTCGGAGCCAGCATTGCTCTCGTATTTGAAGGACGTCGAACTAGTTGTCTTGTTGATCTCTATAGTATGGTATGCAGTTTTATCAAGAACAATGCCACTGCTGGATGCAAGGTTTAACAATAATTCTTTAACAAACCAGTTCTCAAACGTTTTACTGTCCATCTCTTCCTTGTTCGTCTTTGATAGATTACTAGTTTTAATATTTGATTTTATAACGTTCAGTTTAAAACTCAGTAAGACGCCGGGAATTAAGTATACGTAACATTCTTCACGCAAAATTATAAAGCGTTGGCCTTATGGTCCAAATAGGGAAATAAAAATTATTTCCTTCATCGGCTCAAACCTTAGTTTTTGTGTGATTAACATGGATCCAAGTTTCATCCAAGTAAACAACTGGCCGGTTAATGGACTTCAGTTATTTTAATGTCCTTAGAAATTTGTATCGTTTCTAAAAAACAATATCGGGTCATCCCATAAAAAACCCTTTTCCCTTTGCACTTTCTACAAATTCAAAATTTGCTTTCCTTAGCACTACTCTTAGTTCTACTTAAGCTATCATCACAACGATTTTTATTTTTAAGTGTTATTTATATCTTCTGAACTAGATAGAAAATCCATTCTATGCTACCAACAGAACGCTTTCATAATTCTCACGGTACTAAATTAGTCGATTTTTGAGATACTCTTGTTGGTAAGTCTTATTTTTTCAGTATCTCTGTGAGACTATGACTTGTTTTAACTTTATTTCGTTATTTTAACATCCTTTTAACAATGTGAGAAGATATACCTGCAGCTACAGCCGGTAGCTGTTCGTCACCGATATTGTTGGTTTTCCGTTTATCAGCATTCCATTTTTGGAGATTAACTGCTACTTCTCTCCATCTGATTTCTATGCAACCCGGAAGTAAGTATTATGAACACAAACAAATTCACAGGGAAAAGTTTCACAAAATCGAAAAATATTTCTTAAATTTAACTAAACTGCTGGTATATGCTCGTAGTGAAACATGACAGCCACAAACCACCACTGCTACTTTCACTGCCAATTTGGTAGAAAAAGCGTCTAAATTGTGTTGGACATTTACAGTAAGAAGCTAGTACAACGATGTTTGTACACACCGTCCTGTAGACAAAGACAGAGTAAAGTTTCCATTCAATTATATTGTAATGTTCAGAGGAAACATCACTTAGCGTTTCTACTAGATGTGATGTAAGGCTTACGGTTTCCAATACTGAATGTGACGTAAGTATGGACGCTGGGCGTCTTCGCCAGAGGCTAACCTACTGGTACTGGATAGATGTACAAATGGGGTAGCACAGGGAAGTTGTTTCCTAAGGGTAGCTAGGAATGTGTTGAATAATTAGCCCTCAAAAGTGACATGTAGCTCAAATATAAAAAATGTTTGATCTACAGAGTCACTAATTTACATAACAATAAGTGAAGAACTAAAATTGGCCATTAATGGACAGTTGATAGTGTTACCTTTGCGAAGATTTCTGGCGTCTCAAGTTCCATCTTGGAAGATAGGCGGAGTGTCCCTTAAAGAGCAGATTGTGCCAGGTTTCTCTCAGCACGTGCGTGAGTATCCCTCTAAGTCAAAATTCGGAGACTTTGAATATCAAATACTAGCTGACAAGGGAGCAGAATGAAGCCTTTGCTAGCACACGTCAGCTAAGCTCTCTTCTTTTATGCGATGGAAAAGCGTATTCTCAAGTAATCACACATTCCTTTTCTGTAACACGAACTTCCTGGAAATGACTTCTTTTATACTCAAAGAAAGCTGCATGGCACGACTTCAATATCTTCTCTTCCAAATATATAAATATTATACAGTTACAATTGTTACAAACCTACAAAAGTACTGTCGTCGCATTGTTCCAATTAAACAATGAATTTTGGTACACGCCACAAATTTAATTCTGGAAGTTTCACAATGATAATCGAATCCGTAAAATCTGTGCATAACATTTATACTAACGATTTCGTTCTGTAAGGAACTGAACTAACTAAAAGAAACATCCGAACACCTGAAACAAAACTCTATTACACATATCAGCTAACATTGCCGACTTAAACTTCTGTCTTGTAAATTGTATCGAAATGCACTGTATTCTATCCATTAATGATGCGGCAATTATTGGATTCCAAAGGGTTAATAGGTAAATTTTGCTCTTTGAAACTACTCTGTACGTTAACTGTAGACAAAAACTTATTTTTCTATAATTCATCAACTAGTGTTATTAACTTTTTATATTCTCAGCTCCTAATCTTGCTGTAGCGAACGAAATCAAAGCAAGCGACAATAGGGCTCCCAAGTCAAGTACCACGACAATTTTGTTAAATAGGTCTCAATAAATATATCACCATTTAAAAGAATTTTAATTCCGGTGCCTTAGGTCTATAATATGATATGTAATAAATAAAGTCATAAATGTTAGCACCACATCGTTTGTCGGGGTCTCAATTACGTCACGTGGAAAGGGATGAATGAGGGAATCAATCTTTGTATACCTATACAGCGAAGAACACAACGCCCAACTAGTTCCTTGATTGGATGCGACAGGCAAGTTATTATGACTGTATTCACCCGAACGAAGGCGCAGCAGTGAACGTGGGATGAACCATCCCCATGCACACATAAGCGTGCTAAAATTTGTCGCTTTAATTATAAAAAAATTAAAATACAAGTCAGTAACATTAAATTTATAATAATATTAAATAATAAATACGTAAATTATAATAATGGCAAAAACCAGTGGCAGGAGAACTTAGGTGGAGCTAGACCTACGCAACTCCGACCTCACTACCATATGCACAAGACAGACACGGATGCTCATCGAAGCAATACGGGGAGTAAGAAGTTGATGTTAATACTTCTTTCTTCTTTCTAAGATCGATTTCCAAGGCACATTGCATTCGTCTTCTGTTTATTACAGACTCCGTTGTTAAGGAAATCTCGGTTACCAAGTTTTTTCTTTTGTTATGTTATGTTTCCAGCATAACTAACATCTGAAGACGAAACAAACCTAAAAACAGAATCAATTGCCAATATGTCAAAATTCATTATATGATGTTTCTTTTGTTATGTTATGTTTTCAGCATTTCTAACATCTGAAGACGAAACAAACCTGAAATGTCTTCGAAACGATCTTAGAAGGAAGAAAGAAGTATTAACATCAACTTCTTAAGATAATTGGAGATTCATTAACAGATATTTATATTTGTGTAATATTTATTTATTCACTGTAACTAGCTTCATTTTCTATGTAATAAGTAGGTACTTGTTTTATTTAATTTAAACGGTTATTATAATCTAGCACACAAACCTGCACATTCTACAATGTACCCTGCTTCCCTTTTTTCCTATAGATATCTTTTACTTTAAGTGATACGAAGCTCAGTGTTTGTCTTTCAGTGCTTATAATGTGCATTCCAAAATGGAAAGTGTGTCTGCTATTGAGTTTGCTTCCACTTCTAGATCAGCGATATTTTTCTGTGCTTCTGCCATAAGCGACCGGACAAATTGCAATCTTGCCTCACTCAGTTCATCTTCAAAGAACCTTCTTATTATTACTGGAACATAGATTTGGGATAAAAAATAACACCTGAGCACAGGGTACATTTCCAGTATTCTACTAACACATAGAAATAATGATGGTCACCGTGTCTTTGAATGGGAAAGCAACTGCTGATATATTATGTCAACAAACTCACAAAAAGATTTCAGCATTTCAGTACACACTGTATAAATAGAAAACAAACTGAATATTTTCAGTGCGATGGATTCTATGTCAGCTGAAAGACCAAAATCAAGACCATGTTGCACACAGTAATGTAGAACATGTACTGGACAACCCATTCCCGCCAATTTTTTATTTAGTTTGTTCTGTAAACGTGTTAACACATTGTTTCCTGAAGCTCTGTCCAGCCCACCAAAACCCAGCAAAAGCAATACACTTGTTGTCTGTCCCCAATTTCTTAACAGTATCTGTTATATAAGTAGCTATTGTTTCTGCCTTTTTATTTGGAGCTACCTGCAACTCAATAACATTTGTGTTTATACCACCATTTTATGTCAAAATATTGGAAGAGGATAGGAAATATTTTGAGAGAACCGTAGTTACTTGCATCTGTCGCAAGACCAAAACATGAGATTCATTTCAACACTTCTATTATTAAGTCTACTGAGTGAGTATAGTTTAACACGTGCTTTCAAGGAAACTACTTCCCCGGCTGCACAGGAACAGGAAGGAAGCACAGAATAATAGCTTATTTATTGCGAATTAATAGGTCAATCAGAGAGTATGCATCGACCAAAGAGTATAGTTATACTAGGTATACAGCTTCTGCCATGGCTTAAGCTTCTTCGATATGTGATGTCGCAGTGGCTAGACAGAAAGATTATGCAATTTAAAATGAAATTGTATTCCTAGCTGCAAAATACGCCGAATTTCCAAAATTCCGCCCGGACGCTTTTTTTCTCAGCAGAAAAGGGGACATGCTTGGGAAAAATAGGTATGTTCACCCTACATATAAATACATTAACAAAAGAAAAAATATATAACATATGACTTCCCCACCAAAATTTTATAAATGCATTGCCATAGTGCTCTATCTCCTGTAATTTGATACTATTTTAGTAGTGTTTAACTTCCGCTTTTGCTACACACGGCACTACAGGTGGTGGACACCAAATATATATTAAACAGTACATTTTGGAAAAGAATTTTAGGGAGAGAACGTTCCAGCTCTAAGCTTAGTGGACCTCCCAGTATTGCCAGTTGTGAGGACCGAAGTAAACCTGAAGAAAATCCGGTTAGAAATAATGGCGCCTTTTTTGTAATATACGTCCTGCAACGTTAAGTCATATCGGACGGTGAATGATATGGGTGAAATGATGCTCAAATGAGTCCAGGATCCATGGAGCTTAGAGCTACCCGACATTTGTATTTTAAGGATAAGGGAAAACCTGGAAAAAACCTTATCCAGGTAACTCACCCTGACCGAGATTCGAACTCGGGACCTCTTGAACGTGAGGCAGACACGCTACCATCTACGCTACCGAGGCAGGCAGAACGGTCCTGGAGGGATATTGTGACTTTGTGGGTTCGTAGAATTAAAAGACCGAGTTGCAGAAATTAAAAATCTCCTTTATTTTCGTAGAAATACTCTTATAGATTACAGCAGCATTACGTCACGTCACCATCAGTCTACCAAGGTCGATGACTAACAAACAGTGACAGCAGATTACATCATTAGCTCTCGTTACAGTAACACTTCCAGCTGTCTCTCGTTCCCAACATTGTTTCACCACTGTTTACAACTTGCAGCTCTTATCTTCACAACTTGCAACTCTTCTTCTTTCACAACAACTCATCACTTCCTTAAATACCTCATTCAAAATTCGAGACTGTTTTGTACCATTACTAAATGTTTCTGGAATAAACAAGGCATCTAATGACGTGATCGGAATATTCTATCACCTTCCAGAAGAGTGAAACCCTATCCCAAGCGCTATGTTTAACTGTTTATGCAAGCTCGTTATCTACGTGAAACCTATCCGTCTATTATCTATTTGCGCCGAAACTTTAATGCCCGTTACCACGACAATATGAACCACAGATCTTACAAATGGAGCCACCTTGCTAATTCAACCAATCGACCACGGCCAAAAAGCCCGAATAACACATTTTATTGGATTAAGCCCGACCGTGAAAGCCTAAGCGTATACACCACCTTATTCGGTTTAATTGCAGCTGTTCGTACTAAAGAACTAATAATTTCATGATCATTTGCGTCAACCAATATGATTCTGTCAGGAGACAGAGTTATTAATTTTGAGAATTGTCAATATATTGTTTCAAAATATGGAACTCAAAATTTATACTGATATTATATATATATATATATATATATATATATATATATATATATATATATATATGGTTGCGAAGAACGTGGTCTATAAAACTACTAATTTTAAGATCTTAAAAGCATTTAAAAACTCTTGTAAATGAACACTTAGAAATTACAGAAGGACTTACTTGCGAAGAAAGCCGTGAAGCATGACATTTAAGTATATGAAACACACCTTTAGAGCCATTTGATGGAAAACACAAACTTAAAAAGTGTTCTGTAGACAGGTTAATTGAGGTGAGGAATTTTCTTGAAAACCTTCGTATATACTCAAGTTGTTCTCGGGAAGCAAGCCAGGTGAAAACACGATTAGAAATCGACGTTTCGGGAGTGTACATCTCTGCCATCATCAGGATATTTTTAAAATATTATAACCACAAATGAATCACTGGATATAACACAAATATAAACAAAGACAAAACACAATAAAAATTCGCACTACGAACAAAAGACTGTTTTCAATAAATTAAATGCCAGGTCAGGAGATGGCGTGAGTATAGAAAACTAATTGGGTCAAGGAAACGTAACTGCTTAACCTGATTATCAAGCTGTACTGATCTGTGCTTCTTAAGTCGACTGATTTCAATTTTAAAGCCGGTTTGCAAGAGCAGCTGAACTGAAATGCAGCATCACGATTAAAATTCTCGCCAGATACATCAGGGCCAACCACAAGCCACCTCCGAAGATTAAACATCTCTTGAGATCAGTGAAAGACAATCTTGACTTCCAAGTTCCGGGAGTGTACGCAGTGTGAATGTGGGACACCGTATATAAGACAAAACCGGAAGGACCAAGGCTACCGGAATAAACGAACATGAACGGAGCATTCGTTTAATCCAACCTGAGAAGTCTGGACTGCTAGAGCATTGTTTTGATAACGACCATACAGCCAACTTTCGGGAAACGACCATCTTGGCAAAATGCAACAGTTACTAGGAGTGTAAAATTAAGGAGGCTTTGGCCATTTCCTCCGAATGAAGCACGTTTAATCGTGATGCTGGATTTCAGTTCCGATCTTCTTGGAAACAGGCCTTAAAATGGAAATCCGTCGACTTAAGAAGCACAGACCAATACAGATTGATAATAGAGCTAAGTAGTTACCTTTCTTTGACCCAATTCATTTTCTATACTCGCGCCATCTCCTGGCCTGGCATTTAATTTACTGAAAACTGTCTTTTGTTTCAGTAATGCGAATTTTGATAGTGTTTGGTCTTTGTTTATATTTTTGTTTTATCCAGTGATTCATTTGTGGTTTTAACATTTACTAAATATCCTAAAGATGGGAGAGATGCACACTGCCGAAACGTCAATTTCTAATCGTCTTTTAGCCCGCCTCGGTAACGTGGTGATAGCATGCCTGCCTCACGTTCAAGAGGTCCCGAGTTCGAATCTCCGTCAGGGTGAGTTACATGGATAAGTTTTTTCCGGGGTTTTCCCTTATCCTGAAAGACGAATGTCGGGTAACTCTAAGCTCTATGGACCCTGGGCTCATTTGAGCATCATTTCACCCATTCCATTCATCGTCCGATATGACTTAATGTTGGAGGACGTAAATTACAACAAAAAAATAGTCTTTTAAACTGGCTTGCTTCCCGAAAAGAACTTGAGTATATTCCTCGCCAGGAAAGCTTCAATTCTTTTTTAACCTTCGTGTAGTATCTTTCATAGATGTTTAGCTTAAAAACAAAGTTTGATATTTTATGGATTTCTCCCTGTTTACGGTGCATAGAAATCGGTCTTTCTGGCGCAGTGCAGACTGAGACACTGAGAGCCACAGCAGTTAAAGAGAGTTCATAAATGAAATCTTAAATTCAGTTAAACAAAGACCATACACACTCATCTTTACAGGCATATGCATACATACAGAGACTTCTTTTAAAAAATATGTATTATTTTTTAGATCCGTGAGACCTCTAAACGCTCATCTTTGATGAGCTTCCGACTTCGAGTTTTTTAGTGAAGTGCAATGTTTCTCACATGCCTATGTTTGGGGCAGGCCTCTACCTGCGTACCTACCAGCAGTAAAAATTCCGTTACTTTTGTTCTCCCCTGAAGTAGGCTATAAAACTCCTACATTTGAAATACCGCCATGCTCAAAGAGGAGGAAGTGGGAGGAATTCTCTACTGGAGGGCTTAGTTACACACGATCCTTAATCTTCTTCTTGCACGCGCCGTTCGCTTCCTTTACCCTTTCTTCCATTTCTAACTGCTCCCCAATGTATGAGATGTAATTTTTAATGCTCCTCCTCCAGCGCCGGAAGACGTCAAATATTTATCCATTTCCCATTAAGGTGCACCATGACGCCACTTAGATCTAGCTGAAGGGCATCGAGTGTTATATTGGGTTACATTATCGCTTAGTAGCAATATTAGACTCCCCTTCCTATGCAAACTCTGGCTGCGAAAATCTATTAAGTCTTGTTTACCTACCACATCAGGCACACTTGAGAGGCATCAACAACTTGTCCTTTTCTTACAACCCTGAGGAAACTCTGTTATCGGCACTGATTAAATAAGGAAAAAAAAAAAAAATCCATAACAGTCGGCACAAGTGTGCACTTGGGGTTGCCGAAAACTAAGTTACACTATGACAATGAAATATTCTTTCACACATTCCATGCGTATGCTTAGCCCTTAAATGCACTGCTGTGCAGATATGCAAAGCTTATTTAGCAACTATTTTAGAATATTTGATGCGTACTTATATTATGCTAATATTATACTGACCTTTAGAAAAAAAATCGTGTGTCCATAAGACTACACGACAGAAGTGAAACCTTAAAAGCTATTGTGACTTTGTGGGTTCATAGAATTAAAAGTACAATTTGTTTAGTCCATTAAAAGTCCATTTTTAAGTCAATATCGTTTTGGAATTAAAAAAAGTCGTGAAATAATTTTATTTTTACATGAAAGCCTGTACCTTAATCTACTTTTCTACATAATTTCCGTGAATATTAAGGCACTTGTCATAACGTGGCACCAGTTTTTGAATACCCTCCTCATAAAATTCTGCCGCCTGACGTGTTGACCACTGTATCACCACTGTTTTGACTTCGTTATCATCTTGAAGACGCTGACCGCCCAGATGTTTCTTCAAGTGCAGGAAAACATGGTGGTCGCTGGGCGCCAGATCAGTGCTGTATGGAGAAAGATCTAGAGTTTCCCATTGAAAAGATTATATGAGATATTTTGTCAGATTAGCCACATGTGGACGGGCATTGTCATGCAGCAAAACGATACCCTTACTCAACTTGCCACGTCTTTTGTTCCGGATTGCACGGCGCAGATTGTTCAATGTCTCACAATAAGACGCTGCATTGATTGTCTCATTACGAAGCAGAAACTCCACTAGCAATACTCCTTGTCTGTCCCCCAAAAAACTGTGCACATGATTTTCCGGGCAGAAGTTGTTTGCTTAAACTTCACTTTTGTGGGCGATCATGAATGTCGACATTCCATGGATTGTTGTTTCGATTCTGGTATGACGTAGGCCACCAATGTTTCGTCACCAGTAATAATTTGGTCTAAAAAGTCTTCACCTTCATTTTGGTGCCGCTCAAGGAATGTTAATGCACTGCCTAAACGCTGGGTTTTGTGCAAATCCGTCAAAATTTTCGGAACCCAACGTGAAAATAATTTCCGGTACTTCAAGTTCTCGGTCACAATGCGATACAAAACACTACGAGAATATTGAGGAAAATATTCGCACAATGATAAAATTGTAAAGCGTCTGTTTTCTCTCACCTTTTCGTCCACTTTCTGCACCAAATCTTCAGTAACGACCGAAGGACGCCCACTCCGTTCTTCATCATGCACATTTGTGCGGTCATCTTTAAATGCTCTTACCCATTTCCTTACCATTCCATCACTCATAATGTTTTGTCCGTAAACTTCACAGATCTCACGATGAATATCGATCGGTTTTACGCCTTTAGCACTAAGAAATCGTATAACAGCCCGACCTTCACAATCGGCGGGACTCAAGATTGTCGGAGGCATCTTAAACAATCAGTAACCAACGTATACAATGAAGAATCAGACTGTAATGGCGTCAGTGCGTAGACAACAGATGTAAGTAACCAGGGCGCATGCGCGGAACGCCGACCGTAGCGCTGCGTTGGCGGAATCGCAAAACGGTACTGACTTAAAAAAACATGCCTCGTAAATGTCCTTTACTTTCGTAGAAACACACTGTGTAGCAGCAGAACTACAACACATATCACCATCTAAAACGCCAAGGTCATTGACAATAACAAACAGCTTACTCAACTTCCACTGTTTACAACTGACTCTTGGCGAGTCGTCACTTCCTTAAATACCTCATTCATAATTCGAGACTGTTATGGAAGTTTCTCTAAGATGTCACCAGATAAACCTCGACTGTTCTAGAATGTAATTATATCTGTTGGCAAGTTCTTTTATTTCCGGCGCTATGTTTAACTGCTTATGCAAGCTCTTTACCTCCAGGAAACACTACCCGTCTGTTAATTACCTGCGCTATCTTTATTTGCCGGCTCTTTGTTTCCACACTGCCCGCCTATCAGTTCCTTTGTGTAAACAAGCCGAGCCATCGTAGATAACGGCTCGCGACACTATTAATTATAAATTATTCTTAAAAATTATTTTTAAAGAATTAATGTTGACACTCATTCTTGCGTAAAGAAGCCAGTTGCGAGCTAAACATTTCTTGCTTTACGCTAAGTGTACTCGCAAATGAAAATACTGAATGACCACGGACTTGCGACTGTGCGAAGAGATTTTTTTTTAATTTACGTCCTCCAACGTTGTCATATCGGACGGTGAATGAATTGGGTGAAATGATGCTCAAATGAGTCCAGGGTCAATGGAGCTTAGAGTTACCCGACATTCGTTCTGAGGGATAAGGGAAACCCACGGAAAAAGCCTTATCCAGGTAACTCACCCTGACCGAGATTCGAACTCGGGACCTCTTGAACCTTAGGTAGACATGCTACCATCTACGCTACCGAGGCGGGCACCGTGCGAAGAGGGTTATACATAAAGGATGTATACACGACGTAAAATCAAATCACATAATACACTGTTTTACATGTATTTTGTTTTTATATTAAAATACATGCTGGTTCAAATTTTTCATATTTTGTTTCTTGCTGCTTCATTGCTTTTTCATTTTTAACAAAATACAAGTTCATACATGATATTCATTTGTTTATTTGCATATTTTGTGAATATTCTGAAATGTTTGGTTACGTATACATTTTGCACAGGTTATATGCGTATATATACTCATTATTCCATATTTTATTACACGTTCGTACATATTTTCGTACATATTTTATTACATGTCATATTCATTTCAAATATTTTGTCACAATTGATACTGATATTAATACATTTTCTTGACCCTCGGTCGGTCTTTCAGTTTCTGGAAAAACATAACCTATAAGTTGTAAATGAAAATAAAGGCAAAACGTCATTTTAATAACTGATAATTTTATTATTTACGTGTTATTGCATTTAATTTATTTATGTTTTACGTGTTACTACTCACAATAAAGAGAAATTATCAATAAAAATAACCAGTTCTTAAATGAAACATCTCTTTCACGAATTCCTAACACTTTTATTTCCAATTAGCACACTCGTTTTATGTTTCGTTATTATGGTTTTAATTATAAAAAACCGAACTTGGGTGATATCTGTTCCTTTTGACTATTATTATTGTTTAAAGTGGAATTTGACATGTTGTCGACTTGTTAAATGACAGAAGGTTATCTGACCGGATCGGTTACTGACACTTGACAGACGTTTGTAACAACGGCCATCAGACAGTTATTTTTTTAATAAAACGCCTGTAGGGTTTCTGAATTTTTCATTGTATTTGAAATATGTTAAACCATACCTGGATGCGTGTTGTTGATACGCTGTTGAGTGCGACAGAAAATCTAGAGTGTATAGCGATATGGGCAACATAAGACTAAAATATACTGTGGGGGGATTAGTTCGGATTGAGCTGAATCGAGCCGACTTCACCCGAATGAGCGTCACATATTCCAGCGTGACGGCTCAGTTTAATTCACTACCCACAAAAAGTGCTGAACGCGCCATAAGAAGTTTTCAATTCAAACATTTCAGATATTTAAAGCAATTTTAGATCATATAACCCCATGTGTTATAACACCACTTATTTTATGTTGGCCCTCCCCATTCTATACTAGAGCCACATTTGACTGCAGTCACTGGGATTCGAACTCACGACTTTCGGTTATGAATAGATGGCCAATCCATTTCGTACGGCCTTAGGGATCATGCCTATCTCCATTACTTACATTTAGGAGCCTGTGAAAGGGATATAAAAATGTGTTTTAACAATTACATTGAGAACCTTATTTGTAGCAAAATAATTCGTGCAGTTAAGGATTGAGTTGGAAAGGTATAGTTGGACTGAAATGTAATTCGAATTCGTATTCAAGTTAATCGGGACAAATATTTGGAGAAATGGTTTTATTTTCATATTCCTTAGGTACAATGGCATAGTTCTCAAATGTTCCAGTCTATGTAGTTTGGTCGTGAGAGGCCGTTTAGCTTTGTTCAGAGGACCCTTTCTTTTATGTGACGTAAATCTATTACACGGTGTAACATTTGGATATCAATGATACTGGGGTATTGTACGTAATTGTTGGGTTTGTCAGTTGAACTAAGTTGGAAAATTCTGGAGGTTTTTCATGAGTGTCACGTGTGTTAGATTGTACTCGTTGGAAGGGAAGAATGCTTTGTACACATGATCGGGAGCAGCAGTGTGGATGAGCAATAAACCTGTAGCATGAATAAATTCAAATAATGGTTTAAAAATGTGTAACCTGTTAAATTGTACCGATGAACATCCACTACTACCAGAATGTTTTATGATTTAACTGGTGCTCTTAAACATACGCCTGCAATTTTTTCGGCCTATACCTCTTGTTTACCTAACATAAATTACAGTAAGCGCCTCATCGAAACCAACATTGCAAATAAAAGAATACAACAGACTTAAGACAGACAAATATTTTAAGAACTGGCCACTATGCGATGGTTTGAAATTCTATTCTCTTTATATGTCTAGGGAAAAAGGAATAACTACTTGCAATTTGAGAACTGTGTAAGTATTATAGAATTCAAACTAAAAACAGGCAATATTCACCGAAACGGTCAACTATACAAAAATAAAAAATAGAAAACGTAAGTGTGCGTTTTAACGACACCTGCATTTTCTGTGGAGTAAGATTTTGGCCATCTCTTACAGTATATCAGTTATCTTAAAACCATTCAAAATGAACATAACTGTAATAGGCTATTGCCAGTGTATGCAAGTTACAGATTTCAATTGTCATAAAAGTATTTTAAATATATGACAATTTAATCAATATCGTTAGATTCAATTTTAAAAACTAAAAAGTTACGAAAAGCTTTCCATTTAAACAGATAGACGATTTGTTTTAAAAACCTTCTATCGTCCTTGGAAGATGCTATACTTAAATATCAAGTTTGTCTGTAAAGAAAACTAAAGCTACTGACAATGAAGCAATCCAATAATTATGAATAAACTACACTTAGCAACACAGTTCACTTATCTGATAAGTGGAGTGGGTTACCAAGTGTTGTAATTTATTCATAAATTTTGTTATCTAATGCTGTTTAGAAATAGAAATACACACACATAAACTCTCTCTCTCTCTCTCTCTCTCTCTCTCTCTCTCTCTCTCTCTCTCTCTCTCTCTCTCTCTCTCTCTCTCTCTCTCTCACACACACACACACAAACCTTTTAATGAAACTAATGTTATAATACAGGTAATTTCAAAACATTCATTTCTTATGAAACCTCGGTAAAATTTTTTGGATGAAACAAATTATATTTTATTTTTAAGTTACATAATAAAGAAATTAGGAATTAAATACAATAGCTGGTATTTAAACCACGCACCTTAGGCTTTCCTTGCGGCTGCTCTAACCAACTGAGCTAACGTAGTAATACGTCGACACAACACCCTATTCTCCAACTACACGCCGATTTAGACTGTTCCGTGTACCTCGCATGGCTTGCGGGCACCCGAGATAATGAAGGAGCAGCTAAAGCTAAGCTACACATAATTCTTCTAATCTGTCTGGCATCAAAATTTCAACCCAAATTAAACATTTATAAAATAAAACACCAGGGTGCATAAGAGTTTACATCCTTTCCTTCACGCCTAGGAACTAAAAGTACCTCATACTCAAATTTCAACCCAATAGCCCCATACCATCCGACAAATCCCTAAAAGAAAACCCCTACTTGCGGAAAAACCCTTTGGCACGCAGCAAAATCCTGCAGACTTTATACTGCCTGCCAGCACACACTATGTGTGTGTGTGGGGGGGGGTGGTCATGAAAACACTATACAAAATCTGGAGGCTTTCAATGTTCATAGCGCTTTGCCAGAGGGAAAAAGTAAAATTTCGATATTATGGCATAAAAATTTTTAAAATGTGCATTAGATTTCACTGCACAAAACTAATATTTTATGAGGGGTATCCTTATCTATAAAAACAATCTAATTTGTTACATGCTAGAAGAACCACATACACTCCCTCCGACAACTGTTGTTATAGTAACTATATCTCCAAACCTTACATTAATCAATGGGTGTCAGGAATACTCAGGATTAAAGGGACTCCATTGCATTATTTGAGCTATTTTTAAACTGTATGTTATGAACAGAGCTAACCTTATTACGTGGTGGAATTGAATGTTTTTAGCATAATCATGTAGCTATTTCATAACATTTTGAAACAGATATATATATATATATATATATAATACCTTCGCGTGACCTTCAAATCTTGCAGGCTTTATTACAAATCGAAGAACGTACTTTCCAGGTTCATTTCGCTACCTTGAAATGTCATAAGATACAGCTAAAAAAATTTACATTTTTATTAGCATCGTGTATTGAGCATTCGTAAAACTTAATATTATGGAAAGGACTTTATATATAATAAAGTTAATCTCGTGTAACATATCTGCCTAGGCGAAAAAGGAATTTGGACTATATACATATATTTCGGATGGGAGATGTGGTACCCGACCCAGCACTGGAAGTTTGTATTCAAATCTAAGGGTTAGGACGTATAGGATAAAATAAATGGGTGAAATGATGCTCACATCAGTCCAGGTTCCATAGACCTCACATGCCAATCATTCACCTTTTAGACTAAAAGAAAATTCCAGAAGAAACCGCATGCTGGTAACTCGCACCGAGGGGATGGCTCAGGCGGTTTCGGGAGGCCCTTGAGGTACTCATAGGGGCTCCGACCAAAGCGCAATCTAAGTACTTCACATTGGGGGTACTCGCAGATGGGGCTCCGCCGAAGTGCTACGGAAAGGCCTTATCCTGAAAGAATCTCCTTCATAAGATGGCAAACCCTAAAGAAAGTAGATGCTGACTTCACTCTGAAGTCACATCTGGAGAAATTTATGCGTTGTCCATTATACCCAGAAGCCACAGCAACATTAAGAAATGTTAAAACGTTTCTGTTTGTATTTTCAGTATGTCTTTTCAGGTTTGCACAAAAGAGTTCGATTCGAGTTATTCGATAAATATTACTGTGTTTTTACTATAATATGCAAATTATATATAAGCTTCAGTGATAGCATTTCTGCTGACATTTATGAAATATAAAATGAAGCAGGCAACCAGCTATAGCATTGCTCTCTCTGAAGCGTTGTCAGTCACAATCGCGGTGTGAAATTAAATATTGAATTTCTACTTTATTTGCAAACCACACAAAGGACTGCGCAATGCACTCTGCTACACCAGTCTTTCATTGGTAATAAGGGTCACTGCTTTTTATGTTCTTGTAATGACCATGGATTTTTATTAACACACACATTAAAGATTCTCAAAGAAAGAATAAAATGTATACCTAGAATATTCGGTGAGTACTGCGTGAAGTCTTCTTTACTCTTTTTGGATTTTATAAAACTCAGCACCATTAAGCACTGCAAAAAGAAAAGCTGACAGTAGTATGTGGATTTTATTGTAGCATAAGTCGTTTCCGAAATATTTTATTAAGTTTTCTCAATTTACTGTTACGCGCCATCTTGAAGCATCTTCGAAAATAGCGAGAGATCCTAAATCATCCGAACCAGCTGTGCGGCCTTTTGCCTGCCCGCGTCCTCGACTCTCGTTGCCGTCTGATAGAAAGGCGCGTTGCCTGCCGCTGTGATAGAAAGGTGCGGATGAAACCAAGCATTATTTTTAAAATTACTTTTAAAGGCTTTACTTACCCTTGTTATCAAAGGAGATGCTGAATGCTGTTGATCATACATGTTTGTTACTTCCTTAGGATACTATCCATCACTCACCGTAGTGACACTTCTCCAATAGCGGAGAATAAATTATAGTTTCTTTCTTTTCGGGTCAACAGTTGACAGCCGTATATACGCGAATACAATTTTGCTCCCTTTTTAGAGAGAGAGACTTAACAGAGAGGGAGTGTAATTTTGCACCTTTTCAACAAGACTGTGCAACAGCTCATACAGCGACTCTTTCGATGAGAACAATTGAAAATGTGCTTCAGAACAGAATTATTAGTAGATATTTGTGACCTCCTCGATCCCCCAACCTAAACTCTGTGATTTCTATCTCTGGGGTGACATATCTGCCACGAAATTGCCAGCAGGTCCCAACGTGAAGTACGGCGAGTGATGCATAGTTTCCTAAAGAGGTACCAAGCATGTATGGGCAACGACGGAGGCCAGTTTTAGCATCTTGTGTAATAACATTGGTAGTTTTAAAAATATTTCATGGTTTGATCTGCGCCTTTCTATGATAGCGGCAGACCGCAACGAGTGCCGAGATCACGGACAGGCAAAACACCGCACGGCCTGTTAGGATGTTTCTGGATCTCTCCGTACTTTTCTTCCGCATGGTAACATAACCAAAGTGACTTATATAACAACTGACTGAGCTGCTCATATGGTTCATATAAAAAGTTCCGCATTGCTGTCCTTTCTAGGCAATGCTTTATGATAGATGATTAAAAAAAAAAAAAAAAAACAACATGAATAATACTTAAGAGTTTAAATATTATGTGTCATATTCGAATGCATTTCTCTATCATTGATCAACGAACTACTCTTTAAAGCCTTATTCTTTTGCTTATTTAACGTTAATCATAATAAACTTTTGTAGAACTGTTTTTTATTTGTTCCATTTATACCGCGCCTTTAACTCCAATGTTCATATCGGCGGTCGTTCTCCTTTGGAACATATCGAAGGTTTTAACCCGTATTCGTTGGGTTCTAATCATTAGATCACGCACACCTTCACACTCTCATTCATACTTCCAGACTCTGAGTAAGATGAGGAATTATCTTGGTCGAAGGAAAATCCCAACCCCCACCGCCGGGAATCGAACCCAGGACCCTTAGCACGGCAAGCAATGTTTTTGTTGCATGATTCCTTCCATATATTTCTGATAAGAATGTATGGATCAGTTAAGTAAACTAAGATTTATAATAAAATCAAATATGATTTTTTGTACATTCGTTCAGTGTTACGAGACTTTAGGTTTGATAGCTAATTATGAGTGTAGTTTACTTCGGGATAAGATGTCATTAAGTAAGGTAATTAGCGAGGGCTGGTTGTCTGGCGAATCTGAGGAATAGCCAGGTAGGCTACATTAGAGCGGTTAATGTTACTATCCAAAGTTGCCAGATTAGGTGTGACAGGCTAGCTTGGAATTCGTGGAATGTGTGAAAGCATTTATTAGAAATTTATAGAAGCAGAAAATTTCAGTAATGTAAAAACGAAGTGGCAACACTATATTAGAAGATAGTAGTGAGGGTTTTACAGTCATTGTCAAAAGTAGAGGTGATTAGGAGAATTTTGGTAGCTGACATTCTGGGCAGAAGCTTGGACACTTCTAGACTAGTCGCGGATGATGGGATATAAGATTCAAGTACGTTAACTCCGGATATACAAGTTTCCATTGGTCAGCAACTTCACAATTTAACTGAATACTTAAAAAGTTATTAAACGTGTCAAACTTAGATTCCGGTGTCATCCTTACTTTTATTACATACGCATACCCAGACATAGGACTTTGCTCGAGACTGATGCAGGATCAACAAGGCTACAACTTGGCGTAGCCTTAGTGAGGCAGCCATAATGCCTTCAAATTGGAGCAACATCGATGGGACATAAAAAACTTCACATTGAAATAAAGGGAAGTAGCAGGCCTAAGACAAAGTGAAATGTTTCAAAAGCTGGCCATAAAAGAAAAACAAGTTCCTATTTCAGAATAGAGCAAGACGGCTCAAGTGGGTTCGTCTGTGGCCCGCATTCGCGAGGTCCGAGTTCGATTCCTGTGGTGGACCTACCTTACTCGTGGGTTTTCTTGAGGATTTTACTGGGTCGATATTGCCTATCTAGGTTAATTACTTTGAGGCTAATAACTTCCCCACTTCTCTTCGAGCCGTCGCAGAAGCGACATCGCCGCAACACCATGGGAAGAGTCAAGAAGACCTCGAAAAAGACATCCACTGCCGCTAAGCAGGCAATCACCGGAAGACAGCCTCGCTTGCAACTACCACTGCCGGAACCTGGCTATGCCTCTGACAGTCAGCAGCGGCGACCAGCCAGCCACCGCCATGCCACCACCATCCAACCTCAGCAGCTAGCTTAGCGCAGCATGAACTTTGTCCTGTCTCCCAGCCGGGAGCAGGATAGCTTGCAGCGACAGTCATCCAACAGCCGCCAGCATCGCCACATCGCACCAGCATCGTAGTGAAGGAAGTACCCTGGGATCTGCAAGAACCCTTCGTACTTGCTGCAGCGCAGCAACAGTGGACCTCAGCAACGAGGGCAAACCGCATTATGTCAGCCCGGGGCCCGACACTGCTCGTCAGAGTGGAGCTAATCAGGATCACCGACCTGGAAGCTGCCTTGGCTACCGGCCTGCCCTTATTTGGGCTGGTGCTGAGGACCGAGGCTAGCCGACAGACCCGACTAGCTCCATGCCGCCGCTGCTACGCCTACGGGCATTCAGCAGAGTCCTGCGCAGCCGAGACAAGTTGCCACTACTGTGGTGCCTCCAGACTCACCTCGGTCTGCACAGAGCACAACCTCCGCCGACGCCGCCGCTACTGTGTCTCCTGTGGAAGGCACAACCACTACACAAGGCAGCTACTACATCAGCAACCTCATCAACAGCCAGCAGCACCAGTTCGCACCATCAGCCAGGAGCAGCTCAGGAAGGAAGTCCGGTGCCTAGGGAAGGCCGTTTACCATCACCATTTGGAGTTCCTGGTCATAGTAGCCAAGCTGACCGCCCTGGAAGACCTTCTAAGAGAACTCCAGGCATCAGCAATTCAAACAGCACACTACAAAACGGAACAACACACCGTTCACCGGGAACTAGACGAACTCGCTGAAAGCCTCCGGGGTCTACTCAGTAACGTCATCAGCTTCAGCGACCAACCACCAGCATCCTCACCAGAGAACCTGCAACATCTCACAGCTGAACAGAATCAAAAGCTCTACAGCCGTATGTACGTGGAGGAACTCAAATCTCGCCGTGTGCGGTAGACTAAACATCACCATTTATTCCCTACCTGTCCTTACTCAATACTACCTCTAGCCCCTAGACTGCAGTCAGGTTTCATGGCTACAGTCTAGAATTACCTTCTCACGCGCACGTACCCAATGGGTAACAGCTTAGCAGCCTTCCAGTACTAACGCAGGTGCTAAGCGGGACCGCATGAAGTCACGACATTTATCCTATAAATTTCCATCCTATATCCGAAGATATTTTTAGTGAGTATTGTCAAGGACAGGCGAGCCCCGCTGTTCCCATTGTGCCCTCCAACACAGTGGGACTCCGTAAAGGGATTTTTCGTCCACTCGAAAAACAAAGTTACTTCCCCCGAAATTCCTGTCCTTCCATTTCATGTCCAATATCATTTCAGATCATCACTCATCTGGTGGTCTCTTTCACAGTAGAAGCGTCTCTTTCAAGGGTGTGTCGGCATTTCATGGCAGTAAGATATGCTCCTGCCAAACACCTCCTCCTCCTGTAGGATGGTCTCCGGGCCTGTCTGGTGGGCCGTTTCAGTACCACGGTGGTTGGGATGCCAGTTGTACTGCCTTGCCGAGGAGATTCCAACTTGTCAGTTGTAGGGATCCTGCCCTCTACACTGCCGTGACTCTTCGAGATGGCCGTTCTGTATCCTCTTACCCCATCCTTCCTCCGGGGGTAACCCACTTGGATACATAGGTATAATAGGCCAAATTTGAACCTCCATGCAGAATGCCCTCCATAGCACAGTCCACTCCAGTCCTGTTTGAGAAAGTGGTTTATCTTTGAAGTGATTAACCCCACCCCAAAGTTGGCAAGTCATCTAAAATAAAGAAGACTTCTGATAAAATTCGAGTTATACATTTCAATTGTCATGAATATACCTTAAACAGATGGAAATTTAATCAAAGCAGCTGATTTTAAGAAAATCTACATGTTTGAACATTTCTCCGTATAAAACGTAATTAGGGATGGAAAAGTTTTTAAAGCTATTGTTGTTGCATCATTAAAGGTTACTGAACTTTAGTACCGAGTTTGATATTTAACCAATTTTCCGTTTTTGAGTTACGAGGTTCTCAGGCATACACACGGGAGCGCGCGCACGGATCATGTCTTTTGCAGGAACGTCAAAACGTGTATTTCCACTGAAGTCACGGTATCGAATTTCTATCAATAGCAGGAAAGGTAAAACTGAAGAAAGATCTTGTTTTGGGAAATGAAAACTAAAGCAGAACCTGAGGTAGTGGAGTTTTATAATTTCTCTGGAAGTGATAAGTGAAATTCCTAATTGTTTTATAGATATGGTGTCGTTTAAAATGATTTGTTGTGACCTGTTACTTATTTTAACTCTTGTTCCTTCACTCGAAATCTTAAACGTATTTAATATTACTTTCGTGATGGATGGCGTGGCCAATTAATCACTGCATATTGATCTGTTATGGTGCAGTAGCGAGCTGACGATTTATGCAAAAAATATGGCATCAATGCGAGCATATTAGAAGACACACGACCGTGAGGCAATGCTAAATGTTATTGCTAAGTACGCGTTGTATAAGTGGAATGTTCACAATTAACATAAAATGAGCAGAGGAATTACTTTTTAACAGTCTACAGAATACCTGTGAAATGGTTATACTTATGCCGAGATGTTTCCACAGTGTGTAGGCCTGCAATTTGAAAAGGATGGAGGGAACAGAATGTCTTGTTTTGGGGTTTATGAGGACGCATGCCAAGCGAGAGACAAAGGGCTGCGTTGTAATGCAGGACTCTGGCCGTGGATCGATAAAATCCCACGTGGGGGTTCCCCCCTTCTCTTGCAGTGTAACAGATTGTTTTCCAGTCGTAGTACTACATACATACGACGACTTTAATTAGACTCCTTGCCTTTCTTAAACTCTCTGATCTTCTCCATCCTTCCTTCTTCTTATTCTCAACTTTCCTTTGTAATCCTCTACTGGTTTCTTTATTTCCGGATTTTTGTATTTACCATTCACTCTTCCACGTTTCGTAATACCCATACTCATATTTCATTCTACACCTAAAATGAGTTTTATATTTTTCATTATTATCATTATACATATTAAAACCGTCTTGCATAGTGAACAATTAATCAACGATTCAAAAATTAAATATAATAAAAATCAGGGAACCATGTTGTCCGTAGTCAAATGAAAGTTTGTTTAAAATTACTCTATTAAATTTTCTGTAATATATAGTCTAAGGTAAAGGTACAATAAAAACGAACAGGACCGATATTTTTCTCGGTCTCCAGGAAGAAAGGAGGAGATGGGAATGTCCAGCAGGCCAGCGTTGGGTCCCTAACATACACTAAACATTCTGCATCTCGCACCAGGTTGCTTCATACATCTGCAGGTTGTGACAACGGGACAGGCGTTCGCCCCTTATCTGAAAATAGCAGTTACTGAGCGCAAATTCCTCTTTTCTGATTAAATAAAATAGAGAGGGGTAGGAAAAAATTAACCGAGCATTTTCGTAATGATCAAGGAAAACCGCGAAAGTACTTTTAACCAGATTAATCAGTCACGGGAATCGAACTCAGAACCTCTCAAATGGAAATCCCAAGCGTTACCGACTGAACCAGCATGATATGTATGTGATGTAAGATAAGATTCGCTATTATAATTTATTATACAATATATAGGACTATTCAATAAGGAGGAACAAATTTCAAGGTTTTATTTCTTCCAAACTACAAATGAAAGAAACACAATTCCAATATCTCTGGGATAAGACAAATTCAGTTTTTACTTTTGTGCATTTAATATGAGCACCAAGTATTCTATGACAAATATCAAAACGGTAGCTTATTTCTTGTCACACGTGAATCAGCTGGTCTTTAGTTTTAAAATTCACAGCTTCAGCAATTCGATGTAGCAGACTTCCAAAAGTGATGGGCTTGGAGTGGGGCATACAAATAGTTTTTTTATGTAGCCTTACATATAAAAGCCACAAAGAGTGAGGTCTGGAAACCTGGGAGGCCACCGGCGATGAAGTTCATCTTCTGCTTCTCCTTCTCCAATCCAAGGAATGGTGTTATTTAGGTAACGTCGGACGTATGTACTTAGATAAATGAGGCGGGTCACCATTTTGAATTAAAGTCATCTTAATCATTTTCAAGTTAAGCGAGATAACTAGTTTTGAAGCATATCTAGATAGGATTCCTGTTACTGTTTCTCCATGAAAAAGAACGCTCCATAAACCTTGTTTACAGATGTGGAACATAAGGCATTATTTGGTGAATCTCTTCATGTTCAATAACTGTCATAGAATTTCACTTGCCCAAATAGTAACCTTATGCCAATTAACTTTACTGGAAAAATGAAAAGGTGGTTCATCGGAAAAAAGATAGTTCAGAAAAATTATCTTTCTCCATATCATCTAGCATGTTAATACACAATTTTTTCTGCTCGTCATATTGCAATGCTTGCAATAACTACATTTTATACGACTTCAGGTGCAGGCCTGAATTCGCCATATCATTTGCCGAGGAATATTAAGTTCCTTATTTGCTCATGCTGTGGATCTTAGGAGGCTCATTTCGGAAACTATGCGAATACTTTCAACATTGTCATACGATGTGATTGGGCGTCCGTTTGCATTACCTTTTGTAATTTGTAAGAAATATGTGTTAGAAATATATTCCTCCTTTTTGAATAGCCCTATATACCTATATATTGAACTTAAGCAGTACTAATAGAGAAGGCGACCATAGTTAGAGAGAAAGGACAAATGATGTGGAGGGAACTGCAAATATAAGGAAGTGTTCTTGAGTTAAAAGCACTTGTGCTGGATGATATTTGTTGGATACTTACAAAATTGGGATATGAGGCAAGAGATTGTCGTGATATAAGAGTACCAGCACTCGCCTAACTGATGGGGATCAAACCTGAGGACCCCCTCGCCCGAATGCTAGCCGTACAAATTTCCGTGACGCCACCTCATTCGGTCGTGTGAGTATATAGTTCAGCAACGCAAAGATGGTCCCTGTAAGGAATGTGCGTGTTACACAGTGGGACAAGGACAGCGAATGTGTGTGACAGGGAACGCATTCTACACAAGGAGCAGAACCGTTAAAAAACATGCGCCCTATTCACCCTGTATAGTAAAACCGAGAAGATTCATTCACAAAAGTAGAAGCTGTCAGAATATTTCTGAATGGTCTATAACTGAACTGACATGGGGTGTCATAAACCTGTCCAGGGAGGGTGTGGGAACCTTCGCCAACACCCGTGCGTCTCGTCCCTCGGAGACTTTCTCTCCTGTGGAGGAGTATACCTTCCCTACCGAAAGTGAGTGCCACGAAGTGTTTCTACCCAGTGTTCTAGAAAGTTCTTCTCAGTACGTCAATGTTATACGAAAGTCGAGGAGTTGAGTTATTATCCAAGGGGATCTAAGAAATATGTTAATAACGGGCACAATAGTAACTGGAGGTAATGCGGAGTCATCCATTTTGAATTAGGTGAGCATTTTAATAAGTATTAGGTATTCAAGTTTCAGGCAATGAGTGCAAAGTCACAAAGCGCGTAAACGAGCAGAATGGTTCAGATGACTTCGTCTGTGGCCCGCATTCGGGAGGTCCGGGTTCGAATCCCATAGCTGATCTACCTAACATATAGATTTTTCGAGAGTTTTCCAGGGTCACCAGGCAAATCCTGGATAAGATAATTAGGTACATCCCCCGAATATCCTGTCCCTCCATTTCATCTCCACTGTAATTTCACATCACCTCTCATTTGGTGGTCTCTTTCAGGGTAGAGGTGACGGCGTAAGTCTCGGCTGTGCATGGCAGAATGAAATACTCTGAGTAAAATTTCCTCATCGGGTACGACGTTCTGCGATATCCGATCCCCCCGGGGCCGCGCCGTGGCTCAGTGGTTAGACCGCTTGGCTCTCACCAAGGCGGCCCGGGTTCGATCCCAGGCGACCGCAGAGTGAGATTTGTGATGGAAAACACGGCGCTAGGGCGGATTTTCTCCGGGATCTCCGGTGTCCCCCGTGTCATTCCACCGGTGCTCCATCTTCATCTCATGCATCATCAGTGTCATCGCCTGCGGTGCCGTATGTAGTAAAAGCGGGCGTTAAACACTACACATTTCATTATATCCGATCCCCGTCTGTACGGCCGTTTCTGTACGGCAATCGGGTGAGCTGGTGGTTCTGCTGGCCTGCCGGGGAGTTCCCCACAAGTCAAAGTGTGGGGACCCTACCCTCTGCTCTCCTTGGCTTCTTAGGGGGTCCGCCCTCTGTCTCCTCTCGCCTCATGCTTCTGCCCGGATATTCCCTAATTGGGGCATAGGTACAATAGATCAAGACTGTTCGCAGTCTCGAATCCCCTCCTTACCGTAATCTAGTCCAACCTAATCCAATCCATAATACATGTAGGAATAAACACGTGGCAGGTTATGTGTATGTAAAGACTACTTCAGTACGGCAGGAACTTATCTGCGACAATTAAGTAATAATAAGCCGTCTTAGTTTAACTTTTGCAAGTGTTATCTTTTATGCCAAACTTCATTCCGATTTAGAGATATTTGCTCGACTTGAACTACTGTCGACCAGAAGAAGGCGAGCTAGATCTGAGGTAAATTGGCAACTTGAACTGTTAATCTGCTCAAGTAGTCGAATTCTTTACTACCAAATATGTAATTGAATCGCTCATACTGCCACATCTAATACACTGTGTTCCTCTCGTGAGAATGAGATTGTAAGGAATGTGGCATCAAAAACTCTAGTGTTTTCTGAGAAAGATTACGGCAACCACATTCAGTAGTTAATGTAGATAGTAGATCTATTTATGACTTGAACGTGAGCTGCTATATGCTACTGCCCTTCACTTAACTCTTCAGAACAGTACCCTCAACCGTTTTGTGGCCAGAGGCCTGCAGAATGTGACTACTGTGATCGGTAGTATAATACGCATGTAAGAGGGTCGTTTGATAACTATGATAAATATCTATGAAGGGATGGAATTTTTTGTTAGAACTTTGTGGGTCACGGTCAGTGTGATAGTTGCAATTGAAAATGGACAAAACAGAGTTTCTTGCTATTAGACATTTTCATTTGAAGGAACTGGACTACCTCACAAGTAAAAACTGATTTGGATAAAGTTCACATGGACTCTGCACCAACATTGAGGATCATTTACTTTTGGATCAATGAACTTAAACGTGGTCGTAGAAGCACCGAAGATGAAACGTCCTCTGGTCGCCCAATTGAGGTCATTACACAGGACACAATTAAATACATCCACGATCTGGTTATTCAAGACCAACGAATAAAAATTCGTAAGATTGCTGACACTGTAGGCATCTCAAATATGCGAGCACACAATATCGTGCATGAAAAATTGGGCGATGAGAAACCTATGTACAAGATGTGTCCCGCAATTGCTCACAGTCGACCAAAAGTGCATTTGGAAAAACATTTCTACCGAGTGTCGATGTTTAATCGCAACCCGCAAGAAATTTTGCGCCGACTTCTGGAAATTTTCGGCAACTGGACGAAACTGGGATCCATCATTACACACCAGAATCAAAAAAATACTCAAAGCAACGGACAAGGGCTGGTGAAACTACACCAAATAAGGCATTTTGTCAGCTGGTAAGGTGATGACCACTTATTTTTGGGATTCTCAAGGAATATTCTCATAAACTACTTGGAAAAAGGGGGAACCATAACTGAAACCTATTATGTTTCATTGCTGGATTGTTTGCAACATGAGTTGACAGAAAGGAGACCAAAATTGAAACGCAAAAAGTGATCTTTAACCATGACAGCGCACAATGGCACACGTCAACAATCTTAGTGTAGAAAGTGCATGAGTTGAACTTTGAATTGGTTCCTCATCCACCTTAATCAACCGACCTAGCCCCAAGTGACTTATTCCTGTTCCCAAACTTGAAAATTTGGCTTGATAGTAAGAAATGTTCTTCAAATGTAGAAGTGGTGTTCTACGTCAACGAGTATTTTGCAGACCTTGGCGGAACCTATTTTTCCAACGGGATGAAAAATCTGTAACATGGCTGGACCATCAATATCAATATACCTAATCAATATAGCCATCAATAAGTTAAGGTGAGATGTTCACGAGAATAAAGAAGATTCTTGGTTTTTTTACCAGCGTTATCAAACGACTCTTGTATTTGAGAATGCTGTACATTGTATATCACATTGCGTACATCCGTAGGGGTAACAATGTTTATGTATCACATTCATCCAGCTCGCCCGCCTCGGTAGCTTAGATGGTAGCGTGTCTGCCTCATGTTCAAGAGGTCCCGAGTTCGAATCTTGGTCAGGGTGAGTTACCTGGCTAAGGTTTTTCCGGGGTTTTCCCTTATCCTTAAAGACGAAGGTCAGGTAGCTCTAGGTTCCAATGACCCCGGACTCATTTGAGCATCATTTCACCAATTCCATTCATCGTCCGATATGACTTTACGCTGGAGGACGTAAATTACAAAAAAAAAAAAAAAAAAAAAAAAAAAAATCATCCACCTCGCCTTCTTGTGTTCAGACAGTATCTGGTCCGAAATTAGTCATAGAGTAACCAAAACAATGGGTGACCCAATTCAAAGATAGCAAATCATTAAAAAAAACAGGCAGCCGGCACCAACACCGTGATCACTATTACTGTTACTGGTTCGGTTTGAAAGTTTCCGACCCTTTCATTTCAACAGCAACAGCCCGTCCACTCATCATGGCTAAAAGTTTCAATGCGTTTCCCCAAATCTTTATGTAGCCAATCATATGAATTGAGAAAAATCCATAGCGTGTAGGATATGTTCTTGAAATACATATTAATTATTGCTCATAATTACTATTGAGAGATATATGCAAATGCATGTTTTCACTGAAAGGTCATGTCAATGACACTTGGTAATTATCCGTTTCATGTCAAATTAAGAAGATTTGAATATGGTTATTTCTTCATATTTGTGCATATTTTATGTTTAAGTGCGCATTCTGTGCACATTTCTTAGCTTTATCAACAATCTCAGCAGTTTTTGTGTCTTGAAATAGACACATCCCTTTCTCCAACCCTATATAACGTATGTTTTCTTGGAATCATTAGACTTGTCATTGCAAAGAGCTTCCAGCCTGTTCCCACCCTGTTCCCGGAATTGTAAGGAGACAATTAGAAGGTCAACTTTCTGTTTGCTTCTTAACATTCTTGGAAAAGGCTAGTTTCTGCCCCAAGTCGCTAAATACAAAGTGCTTTAAACCTGTTCCCGTCATTGTAAAGGAGACAACTAGAGAGCAAATGTCTTTCTCTCTTTCATTTTGCTTCTTACCATTCTTTCAGTTTCTATTCCATCTCATTGATATATTGACCTTGGAGTAATTAGGCTTACTGCAAAGAGCTTTCTATTTAAACCTATGCCTGTCATTGTGAAGAAAGAAATCATTGCAGCGTAAGCGCTTCTCTTTCTTGTTAACTCCTATCGGACGACGAATGAAATATTGCTCAAATGAGCACAGGGTTCACTGAGCTTAGATCTATCATACATTCATTATTCATAAAGTAAAACCCCGAGAAAAACATCCAGATAACTCACTGTGATCTAGATTCGAACTTTGGATCTTTTAAACGTGAGGCAGACACGCTACCACCTACGCTACCGAGGTGGGCAATATGTTTTAGGTTGGCAACATCTCCAAGCATATATTCTATTTAAGGGTTGCACAACTGCCAAACTGTTTGTTGTTCTACTCTTGTTCTGTGCAGTGGTGTATTGTGCAGCGCAATGCCCAGTTTGTATCTTACTGTTTTAAGGTTCTTGTAACAACGTTTAGAAAATGCTGGTTTAACGAGAAAAATATGAGTCAGCTAGAGAATTTGCCATGCTGACACGTTGCGATAGTAGCTTAATGGTTAGGAGCAACCGGACGGAAACTGGAAGATCCGTGGTTCAAATCCCGGCTATGGTATTGAATTGTTCAGTCTGACTTCACCTATCCAAACCTTGCTCTTCACAGGAATAGACTGGGTAATTTCCACGACTACCTACTAGTCGTCTAAATATGAAGTCTGGGTTTTAGTCTGGCTCCACCTAACCAAAACTCTAGAAATTGATCCATCATTATTGGCAAACTTTAAGTTTTGCCTCCAAATAATTGTTTGAAATTGCTTCTTAACGGAAGGAGTTAAGCACTGTAAATAGATTAAAATGTTTTCATACGTTAGCTAATACTGTTGCATTTTCAATAAATATGCATAGTTGTACAGTAATTTGAATAGTTTTTAATTATCACCCTTTTTATCATCACCAAATTTCGACATTTGATAATACATATTTGGGTGCATGTTTGGTTGTCTATGCATATTTTTTCAGTATATGGTGCATATTTGCACGCAAATTTTCCGGATTTTAGAGCATATGTTTCTCAACACTACTCTTAATAATAGGAATTGGTTTGCCATTTTTCAAAGTCCTACCTTACTTGGTTATATCTGTATTAATGCCATGTCTATAAATTCACTCTTCTAATAAAATGCTTTGCACACTGGAGTTTTATACATATTTGCTTCAAAAGTTATGATTTTACTGTAAAATAATTTACAAATAATGGATATTATAACATACTGTGTACTTTAAAGCCATTAGTGTACACTAGTTTCTTCTTCACCATCCAACTTTTTTTATTTTTTAGAAGTTGATAATTTGTTTCTCAGAAATGAAGCATTATTTCAAACCAGTTTATGGTTATTTCCTTTAAAGCATTTACCTTTGAGAGGCAATACAAACATCTCCAAACAAATTTATAAAAATGTGCAACGTGTGGAGCATTTTGAAGTTAAAAAAGTGCTGAAAAATATTAGATAGAAGACAAGATGTGACTTTGGTACTATCAATAGGCATTTGCCTGTCAATTTATAGCTTCAGTTAATTTGTATTTTAGATTATCCATCAGAAAGAAAAAATGAAGAACAATATGGTTTCTTAAACATTATCCTAAATTTTATTTTATTATAGATAAATATAATTTTTTAATTTTTCACAAATATTTTGACAAATTTCACATATGCATCACTTATAATTTATTTGTATAGCTTCTACAAAGTAAAGTTGCGGCAAAACTTTGCAAAAATAGTACGCATTTCATTTCAGATCTAAGACAGATATAGGTGACCGAATCAGTAGTTGATATTTAAAAATTGCCACTAGGTATACATTGGCCTTAAAGTTATAGGTATATTCCATCCAAGGCATAGTCAGAATCAACTTAATATCGGCAGCACTTTAAAAATGACAAGCATTGAAAAATTCAAAGCGGAAATGAGCGATATTTCGGAGATGGTTTGATCCCACAAAAAAGTTTTTTGAAATAAATTGTGTATGAATGACATCTAAATGTTTGGAGCAGTACGTTTTTGTCTTGTTTAGTGTGGTTTAAACATTACAAAAGAAAATATAAAAACATTCGCATCAAAATGAATAGTTAATACAGAATTCTTCCTTGAAAATTCAAGACAATCATTTTATTTGTTTTGGAATTACATAAACGGTATTTTAATCAAAATAAGAGATAAAGAATTGTGTCAGGTAAAGGGCTTTTTGCTGCGAGAGGATTATCTTTAAAAATGTCGCGTTAGATCTTTGTAGGATTGAGAAATTAAATAGCCAGTTAGGTATACATCCAAATTTTCATTTCTGAGCTTTACTGTCTGTGACAGGCATGGGCGTTTTGCTAATATTCCTTTTCGGAATGCAGGGCCTCAAAACGTGTACTTTTGGTAAAACCGCGCTATCGAACTTTTAGGTGAATAGCAATATGCTTCAAACTTACCATAATTAACAATACAGGATGTAAAAGGTACGTGAATTAATACACAACTGTGTGAAGCTAACGGGAAGCGAATTAAGGTAGTTCAGATGAAGCGACGTTCCTAGAAACCAAATCAACCGATATGATTTTAGACGTTAAAATCTCTCTCAGTGCAGGCAATTCGATTGTGTTTACTGTAGTGGATTGCATGTCAGCACGTGATAACTAATTAACAATAGAGAATAGAATGGCTCAATAGACTTCGCACGTCATGCTTATTTGCTTACAACGGCGCCGTGTTCATATGCAACATTTGTTACTGCAGTAGTGCTCGGAGCGATTCCGCGAACTGTGATATACTCGTAATGCTGCTACAAATTTTGCTTATAAACAATGCCATTTCATCATTGGACATTACTGAGATGAAGGCAAACCTCTATAGCCTAGCATTGCGTAGCCATTTTTATAAGGCTCTGTAACGTTTCGTTAAATTTATTTACTTTCTCTATTTGATATTTTGATAATTATTTGTACAGTTTCCATTATATTTTCAGTTACAATGACTTTAACGTCGTACTTATTATGCATCTTGTACAAATTCATGAAAATGCTGATCCTAAGATTTACTCGCTGACTCAGGTCACAAGCCTTTGGTTTGCTTGGTGTCATTTCTCCTTGACCTTCGCTTCTTTCCTCCTATGCTGTGTTTCAAATGGGAAGAGTTCCCGCCTGCACCGAATCAGATGCGTTAGAGCCTTCAGCGTTGCCACCTAGTTACCCCTACTCTTTTAATATTTCCCTCTCTCTCGCACACTTACGAGTCTTCTTGGCGCTAAACGTAAGGGAACTCAAACAGAATTTCTCAAAGATCTATAATAATGCAGTTGTTGAAATCACAATTACTACATGGATATTCGTATATTACGCACATCTTTTAAGTATGTGGTTTAGAAATAATTATAGTTGAATTACTTATTTTTCTATTCCTACAAAATTGCCGGCGGTGCATCCATATAGCTGTGAATGTTAGTTACGTTAAGAGATAATTCGTCATTGTCATTGTCTTCATCGTCTGAGTATTGCAAATTTATGTTGTTAGCTTCCAAAATCCCGTCACGTGCTATTTCTTTCCAAAAGTCGTCTTCTTGTAGTTCATCTGATGTCTCACGGAGCTTTCCCAGCCTTGTTGTGTTCCTTGTCAATTTCTTTGTGAATAAGTCGTTCAATTTCAGTCAGTTTAAAAGTATTATATCTCTTTGCAACATAATTTGAACCCACATTAACCCAATTTTATTGTTCTGGTAGTGGTAAGGGGGAAGGTTGTTTATAATTCCTCATGTCTCATTTCAATTGCAAGCTGATCCAACTGATACACTTTCCCTGGTTTTTAAATGGAAAAACAAGTGAATAATGATGCTTTGAACTCTCTAGAGTAAAGAGAGATTACTAAACCATTCATAAACAAAGATATGTGACCAGACACGTTCTGCTAATACAGTAGGAAGTGTATTGTTTCCTCTCATCGAATTTAATAAACACCTTGGCTTACTCAAAGTAATTCTTTTATCACGTCATGTAAAACGTTTACGTTTAAGCTCTGAGTATTTACAAATATACGTACACACGTAAATGCCAACCAATAATGATATCCATTACACTGCTTACGACGCGATGCATTGTTACAATATAATAGTACTTTATTTGTATTAGGAAAACTATATGAGCTAAAGATATGGGTTTTTTACGGTTATGTTAAATATATTACTCTCTACCTTCGTCATGGATCACATTTTTGCAAAATCTGAACGTTTGGCTTAGCGCGAATAGTATTTATTAGAGATTGATTAGTTTGGCACCTTGATAGGTGCACATTTTTGACCCGGGTATAAGACCGGTGCTAACTCGACATCATGATGAAATTGAGGAGGTACACTAGGTAGAGAGCCCTGGTCTAGAAAGCTAGCTTTCCATCTGGGAGTGCCGAGATACTGATCACATCTCCTTTCCGTATCGGTTGGATGATCGCCCACCTCTGCCTTGCGTGTGTGAGCGTGAGACGGCAATCGGGTTGGCAGTTTCGGGTCCGCTTGCGAGCATGTTACGCCAAAGAAAAAAGAAAATTGTAAGCTTAAAAATAAACTTCAAACCAATTATAATCAATGTCTCGTAATTGATTAACTTCACATGAAAATGTATTTGACATACATAAAATATGAGCTTTAACCAGATGTACCCATTTTGTGATTCAAGATTTCTAATTTTCTTTCCTTTTCCAGCTATGTTACAAAATTTATTCAGAATAAAGGGTATTTCAGAGGCTGACTGGCAAAAATTCTAGATATTGATTTCATTTTTAACGCAAATAAAAATCGTTACAGGCATTTTTGAGAAAATTGGAATTATTTTAACATTTTCGATGAATAAAACTTCAAAGGAAAGATATCCTTATCATGAATTTCCAAAAGTAATATTTTATCCTAAACTTTCCTTTGATATTTTATATTTATTAGATAGCTTGAGCTCGTTCTTTATTATTATTTTTATTGAAAATCATTTCAAATTGTTGAAAAACTCTAAACTTAAATACGAAGCTTGACTATTAATTTTGAAGTTAAGCGGTTCATACATACAAGGACCTTTTTAAAAAGGCTTTTAAATGCTTATTTGTATTCAGGGGACCCCAAATCATGTATTCACGGTGAAATTTCGAAACCGAATTTTTCGTTAGACAGAAGTTCTAACCATCTAATCTACCATTTATGAATTGGAGAAAACAGAAATGGCTTGTTGTTGTAATAGCAAATAGTTTCAGTTAGTAAAAAGAATCAGGCCTAATGAGATAGGCTAGGGGTGAAAATAAACTATGTATCTTAGGATCATATTTGTACCCTGATGGGGAATGGGATTTTATTACTGAGGGGATTCGGTAATGTTAATGCCTGAGATTCTACTCTCATTAGCAGAAAGGACCCAGGCCTCCTTCGACCAGGGAGTTACCGAGCTGTACCAAAAGGGCGCCCGGCGCCTCTGTGGGGCTTTCCATAGGGCAAGACCTAGAGACTAACAAGGCCCCCACTTCTGGTCCTATGGACTCAAGATGGGATGGAAGTGGATACGCCACTTACTCGCGCAAACTCCAAAATGGGAAGGCTACCGATATGACCTCAGTGGGGCCGCCTGGTGATCTAGCACACCTTCTACTAGCTATGCTGGCTAGTACGCGGGGATACTGTGGCCTCCCTCAACCCCATCCGGAGATGTACCCGATCACCCACGGGTATCGGGAACCACTGCCCCCCTCGAGTCCAACCCAATCCGAACAACTCCCTATCAGGGAGGGGCTCGATTGTTCGGCCCGAGGTTCCTCTAGTAACGTCAGAGGTACCACAAGTGCTAGGGGTCCACAGCGCCCGCACCACGGCAGCTGAAGGGGACGGATCCCCTCCCCTACGGGAAGAGGATTCGGTAAGCAGAGCACCATGCTGGGCCCATTATACCTATGCCCCCAAGTGGGATGAGGTGAAGGAGGCAGAGGGCGGCCGACCCAAGGATCCATGACAGTACAGAGGGCAGCGCCCCTACAGTTATAGAGACTTCCCCCTACAGCGGGACGGCAACGAGCCCAGCAGCCAAGCCCTAATGGTTCCAAGGCAGGCGATCACGAAATTGTCCCATCAGAGGAGCGAAGATCGGCAACCGACCTATCGGAGGAGGAAGTAGCTTTTCTCAGGGCATTTCATCCTGCCATGCACCGCCGAGACACCCACGGACACTTCTACCCTGAAAGAGACCACCAGATGAGGGAGGATATGAAATGGAGGGACAGGAAACTTGGGTGATGTAATTAACCTTCCCAGCAGTCACCTAGTGACCCGGAAAACCCCCCGAAAAACCCATGGGTCAGGTAGGTCGGCCACAGGAATCGAACCTGGGCCTCCCGAATGCGGGCGACAGACGAACTGCCTGAGCCATCCCGCTCGATGTACTCTGGTGGACATAAGCAAGAAAGTATGTTAAATGTTGTAAAAATTCTCTCTCTGTCTGTCTCATTTTACGTTTCGGGGGATCACAAAACGTGTATTTAAAATAAAATCTCAGTATTGAATTTTTACGTGAAACGTAATTCTATTTCTGCAGGCAACAAAACAAGTAAACATGCTTTTATTTCGTTCACGGAAGCTCAAAACGGATACTTCCGGTGAAATTTCCTTTTTGAAATACATAATCAGGGTTATCATGTCACGTAAAGCATTTCAAGTAGATATAGGTAGTTTAGACTTGCTACCTTTTCTTAGCCTACTCGGGGACGCTATTGAGTCACGTCATTAGCATGCTAAAGTATCAACGCCTTTTGTTAAAGTTTCGCAAATTAGCCGCCCCTGTTGCACAGAAGAGCACCTTTGTCGACTTCCTTCCTCAGGGCAAGACCATTGTCTGAGTTCAATACATCGCTCGACACACTCTGTCATCTTCGAGAGTTCCTTATTTTAAACCCCCTTCAAACTCCTTGAGACGCTTCATGTCGTATCATAGGGTGTCTGAATTTGGTTGCCTACCAAACTGTTATTTCCATGTTTCATGTACACATATGTCCATTAATAGTACGACGGCGGAAACAAATTAGCGACATTCCAAACTAACATAATCTAATAAGTTTGTAGCAATGGGAATTAACGCTACTTTTTGAAGATATGTTTTTCTCTAAAATTGCTTTATGTTAAACAGGAAGAGTTTGGCTACAACAATATCACATGTTTTCTTGCAGTAAAACCTCATACATTCAGAATAAAATAAACGAAAACATATGTGAGTTAAATGACACTGGGAAAGACTTGTAACACGAAATACGAGAACTGTTCAATATAGAATGATCACAATCTTTTTTGGCAACGTAGCTTTACTCATCCTCATAATTTGGATGGTTCTTCTCAAAATAGTCTCCCCTGAATGCGGTGCACTTGTCCCAGCGTTTCTGCCAGTCTTCAAAGACATGCTGGAAAGCATTTTTTGAGAGATCCTTCAAAATCGCCTCCGCAGCCTTTACCATTGCTGCTGATGATGGATGATGCCTCCCACGAAGGTGTTTCTTCAAATTGGGGAATAGAAAAATGTCACATGGGGCTAAATATGGACTACAGGGAGGGTGAGGGGAGTACTTCACGTTGATTTTTGCAAGATATTCAGCAGCAACAACATTGGCAATATGCGGCCGCGCATTTTCCTGGTGCAGCTTCCAGCCTGTTTCACGGAAATGTGGTCTTTTGCGCCTGATATCGACTTGCAATGTTTTCAGGACATCGCTGTAGTATTTTCCATTTACTGATGTGTGTGCAAGTACAACATGCTGATAAACCATTCCATGAATATCAAAGTATGAGATGACCATAACTTTCCCAGCAGAAGCAACCACTTTTGCGTTTTTGGGGTTTGGTGGTGAAGGAGATTTCCATTCTGAGCTTTGCTGTTTGCCCTCAGGATCAAAATTATGTAGCCAAGTTTCATCAGCAGTGATTACGTTTGAAAGAAACTCCGGATATTCCTGTAACATCAACTTTAACTGCATGTTACATCCATTGCAGCGGTAGGCGCTACTGAACATGTCTGAACTTGCCTGGTTCTCACAGGCGGGAACCAGGAGTACCAACAATGAAACTACTACGGCGTGTTTGTTTCACATTAAGCTAACAGAATATAATAAGATTGAATTGTAGTGCGAAAAACTATAACCGTAAAAATTATGATCATTCTTTATTGAACAGCCCTCGTATTTCGAAAATATCCAACACTAGGAGACCTTATGCCACACTAATAATATTTGAATAGGTGGAGTCAGACTGAAGAATTCAATGCCACAGCTAAACCATGCCTTACACATGACTAGTGTGGAAAAACAAAAACATTTCCACAAATAGGATTATTTTAAATTAGTCTACCCACAGTGGAGACAGAAGTTATTGCATTCTATCCAAAACTTTGATATCGAGTTTTAACGAAAATATGTCTTTTGAGGCTCTCCAAATGAAAGAAGAAGGAAGTTGAAGAACGAAGCATCTGAGAAGACGTTCGTGTGCACGCGTGTATGACTTTGAACCGCATTACACCAAAATGCATAATAATTAAATATCGAACTTGGTATTTGAGTTAAGCGTCTCCCAAGGATGTGACGTAAAGCTTTTATTAAAATATCCCTTCCTTAAATTCCCCTTTACACGGAAAAAAATTTCGACAATGTTGACATTCTTAAAAATGGGGCTCACAAATTTCATTCAAGAATGATATCTCTAAGACACTTTAATGGCAAATGAGATGTGAATCTTTAATTTTCTAAGAAAGCAACAGAAGTTCTTTTCATTCTCGATGAACTATACATAACTGTTAAGCCGAAAGACGTTGGATTATGGTACGGAGAGGATTTGGCACTAAAATCAATTTTGATCTATCGTACCTATGCCTCCAAGTGGGGAATCTCCGGGAGTAAGGATGAGGCGAGAGTAGACAAAGGGCGCCGGACCCAAGGAGCCACGACAGTGCAGAGGGCAGGGTCCATACAGTTTACTAGTTGGAAACTTCCTGGCAGCTCACCCAACTGCAGTCCGGAAATGGCCCACTAGACCGGGCCCGGAGACCGTCCTACTGAAGAGGAAGTTTAAGCTAGAGCATATCATCCTGCCATACAACGCAGAGACTCCCGCCGACACTTCTGCCCTGAAAGGGACTACCAGATGAGAGATGATCTGAAATGATAACCCTCCATTATATGAGACGAAATAGAGCGACAGCAAATTCGAGGGGTATAATTAACCTATCAGCATTCGCCTAGCGATCCTGGAAAAAAACCGAAAAAACCCTTGGGTCGGGAAGGTCGGCCACGGAAGTCAAACCCGGGCCTCCCGAATGCGTTCCATAGACAAAACCGGCTGAGCCTTCCCGTTCAGTTAGCCGTAAGAGATAGAGAAGATGTTACTGTACCAAAAATACCTATAACTCCCTAAACCATTCAATTTATTACAAATATATTGTCATGGAATTATTCATTTCCGAATTTAGTTTGAATTTTACAATGCATATATTTTTCACAAATGGTAGGTCGTTATTAGCATTTCTCACCCGAGTTCGAATCTCGGGCAGGGTGAGCTATCTAGATAAGGTTTTTTCCGGGGTTTTACCTTATCCTGAAAGACGAATATTGGGTAACTCTAAGCTCCATGGACCCTGGACTCATTTGAGCATCATTTCACCCAATTCATTCACCATCCGATATATTTACTATCTATGATCATTAATCATATTTACAGATTCTAAATCTGTTGCACTTAATTCACTTAACGTTGGGGCGGACGTAAATTAAAAAAAAAAAACCCTTCCTCCTGATTATACAAAGACCTCACATAGCTGCTATCTGTTTGAAGAGTGAACTGTTATTTAAGCCTACTGTATTCCCTAATTCCCATTGTACCTACAAGAAAATATGTAATGAACGCATTTCTGGAAATGTTTATCCCAATCAACGCGAAGTCGGTACTGAAATAAACATTTTAGGAGTAGTTTTCCTACAAGTCAGTAGAGCAGCTCATATGTGTCAACACAAAGTTCTTTTTTAATTTCTTTTTACACACAAAGAAATTTTCTAAGTGTAGTTTTAGTGATAAATGGATATAAAAGCAAACAATTTTGGTAAATAATAGATATGCAATCCTAGGGCGGCGTACTACATACACTTCATGGAAACTTTCGAAAAATCATTATAGTTTCCAACAAAATTAGCAAAAAGGGCTCATCATAAATAAGGTACTTTCCGTAAAATGTAACAGCTTTCGTTCTTTCTGCACGTTAAAAGTAATAGTTCCTTCTTCCTTAATTTGTCTGCTAGAAGACGAACCTCTTGTGGAGATACTGTGTGTATCTGGCAGAAGCTTCGCAACTGGTGCACAGAGATCAAGGAGATCACCATCCGATGTAGGATTTCTAGCAGCGGGTCACGGTTATTTGTTTTGGTGCTGGAAAAGACAAAAGTTGAAGCACGTATATATCTCAAGAACAACATGCTTTGAGACAAGATGGATAGCCCTGACCTAAATCCTCGGGAACAGCGAATGTCTTGCTGTAAAAGACAACCCAATATATTGAATCTCTAACCGAAATTCCCTACGAATCTTATGGAAAAAAATTTCTCAATGTGAATTGTAAGAACTACGAAAAGATTTGGTATTTGTCTTTCTCATTAATGATACAGTGAATCCACTTTTTTATTTCTCTTCTCTTTATTATCTCTGCCGCATTAGCATCAAAGGTAGAGGAAATATCGCGCACACTCTTAATCTTCACAGCGACATTTTACCTGAAATACGCTTTCAGAAAATTATTGAGCTCCCTAAAACGATAATCATGTCATGTTATATTCATATAACTTTTCATATCCACTATCTTAACATTTACAAAATATTGCTGGCAAATTTTGATATGCATCTTCACGTTAATAGAGATACAGAAAAACATTTTGTTTTACGTACAACGGACGTGATGGAGCAGAATCGCTAGTCAGATGTTGAAAACCGAAGACATACTATATGCGCAAGATTTCCTGAGCGCTGAATTTACGGTGTGGTGCGGATAGAGGGGAAGAAGACCGAGCTATCACGCTTTTGTTTCTGCAGTGTGGTCAACCTAGAAAAACACAATTCAGCCAAATTGTGGTAAGATAAGCGAAGATAATGCGCCGAAGGTATGAGATGTGGCAACAATCAATTGAACTCCATACGATATGCTGAATGCTTATATATTGTCACCCAGTTATCGGAAGGCACGACCAACTGACGGCTGAGTGAGGGCCGGGAAGTATTCAACCACGCCTACCCATTTATCTTGTAACGCTAACGAGGGGTGGTTGGAAAAACATCACTAGCCATCTCTTTCTCCTTCCCTGGCGTCTGGAACCTTCGGGGTGATTCACTGAACCGCGAGACTTCCAGAAACAGCAATCTTCCTATAAAAAGGGGCTGCAGTTGGTGAGACAGTTCAGTTCTTGGCGAGCAGCCGGAGGAGCGCCGTGCTAGTGAACGGACTGGAAGACTGTGCACGTGCATCTGAGGAGTTGTATGTAATTGCGAGTGTAGAGTGGACCTGTGACAAACGAACTGATGAATTGTAATTGTGTACGCTACGTAATTCTATGTAATCGGCAAGTGTTCCAACTGTAATTTGGTGGAAATCAAGAACATTTTGAGTTTGTGCAATTGGACTTTTAATTTCACGAACTCACAAAGTCACAATATTTACTGTTATGAAACACATAAAAAGAGAAAAAAAAAATATTATGACAGCTAAAAACACTCACTCGCTTTGTGATTCTTCGATTTCCAAGTCTACTGCGTCACTTTCATCGCTGGCATCCTCTGATGTGTCAATTAACTGCATTTTCTATTACACCATCGTTCTCCAATATTTCATTTCCAGCTCTAGGAACTTCTTATCGTAACCTTCCCAATCCGTCGCTTCTATAGCAAGTTTCCACAGATTTGTGGCTCTCGTTAACATTGCGTACTTTGTAAATACTCTTTATTTTTGCCTACGCCAGCTCAGTTGCATTCAGATCACAGTTAAGCGGAGGTAGTCGAAAAATAGCGTGTCCCTTTTTGAGAACCATAATATTGACAACATAGTCTTGCTTTTAGATTTGTTGTAAACTGGTTAGCTAATAATTAACCTCAAAATTGCTCAAAATGAAATGGCGTGCGTGTGAAAGCTTATCATATTAGCCACTAGATGTCGCAGTGTGTAGCGCATTTCCTGTTTCAGAGTTGTCGTTTGTGTTTACGGAAATAGGCGAAACCTACCGAATGAGGACTTCGGACCCGAACGCTCAAGAAATATTGCGCACATGGTATACTGTCGTTTAAATTCCATATTCTTTTCATAATATCACGGGAAACAACTGAATAACGACATCATTTAAAACCAAATTCAAACTTATAATTGCGTATAACTCTGACACCTTGAAACAGCTAACTGAAATAAATATTATATACCTATTTAAGTTATTTACGTTATTTTCTCATAACATTTAGCCGTTATATCAAATTTTATATAATTTCTTACAAATGAACACTATTCCAGAGATTATTCCTAGAAAATTCAGGATGTACGTGTTATTACTTATTCGAATTTTCTAAGCTTGACATTTCCATCAAAGTGGAGCAATTTTTGAGAAAATAAAATATGAAATATTTATTCCTGAATTTGAACTTTAAAATGTATCCGTTTTGTCAAGACGATATGCATACAGAAACTCAATATAAATAAAGATAAGGCAAAGACTTAAAATACAACTGCTGTCCATTGTAGATTGAAACTACAGAAGTACAAAAGCTTACAGGGTTTAACAGTAGTGTTTGGGTCGAAAGAGTCACAGTGGTTTCAAAAGAACGCTTTGTACTTTGAAACTCTACGTAACCACTCTACTAATCGGAACTGACACTTCCTTTGGAGTTCGTTCTATGTCACTTACTTCCTATTCGTCTGGATTACTTTTAAGATATTTATTTCCAAATCCTTGGAGGTAGTTCCAAAAGCGATTTTATTTCTACTCCGTCTAAGCACTTCCAAGATTTTTACTTTCAATTCCGCCTTAGGCACTTCCAGGCATTTGACTGGGTAGGCATTATATAGAAACTATAATTGAATGTAATATTATAGACCATATAATGAAAATTCGCAAGGACCTATCAAAATAAGAAAGGTGTTTATATCAAAGGAACACGCAATATGCGAAAATAAGTTTTATGAGCTGCACTCACATAACATTCTCTACTCTAATACAACTATTCTTACATGGGTTTATTGCTCTATCTATTCCTATTTTATTCAAAGAGATGCAGTTATTGTATTTTGTCTGGTGATTTGGTGTGGAGAGAAGAGAGCAGTTTTTGGTGATCTTAGTGTGGTAATTAGTGTGCGTGTTTTATGAGTGCTAAGTTTTGGAAATTTTTGAGCAAAGTATAAAATGAGATAAAATAATGAGCTCCCAGAAGGGAGCAAGTGATGGTGGATAACTATTGGAATAATATTTTGTGAAAATAATAGTGTGGATATTGAAGAGGAATAAAGTAATTGCTTTTGAAATTTAACTCTTATTTTGTAAGTTATCTTTTTGTTTGTGTGAATATCCATATCTAAATTTTAGTTGTTTCATTAATACTTAAAGGCCATTTTATTATTATTGTGTTGTTAAATATTTGAAAAAAATTTAAAGTAATTGTTTGTTGAGATTGGTTGTTTCAATTATATCATTTAATTAATTTTGAAATTTTGGTAAATTATAATATCTGGTGATATTCTGTTTTTGAGATTTTTATATATATATTTATGTACTGTATATAGGGAGATAGGGGTTGATGATTTTTTAATGTATGTCTTTATTGCATATGTAATTTTTTAATTTTTTAATTTATCATTTTGTAAAATTTTGGGTTTTGATGTTTAATATTTACCAATGTTGTCATATATTTTAATAGATAATGGTTATTTACAATATTTTTTGAGGTTTTGAGGATTTGCAACTGTTTAGTAGGAATTTTGAGTTGTATGGATGATATGTATTATATATAAAATTTTTGATTTAAATTATATAAAATGTTACTTCTTATTTGCAGTATTTTGATATTAGAATGCTAATGTTAAATTAAAATACACTGAAGCATTAGTTTAAATTGGAGAAATTTAGAGATTGTGCTGGTTACCAGTAAATAAGTTGCCGCAGGATTCCGGTGGCTTTAGATAGGTAGATTTAGAATTTGTTTGTTTTTAAATAACCGGCTATCCGGTTAATTGTTTACTGGATACCAGTAAAATATTAGTTCAGGTAGTTTTGTTTTATTTTGTTAAATATTCTCGTAGATGAATATGTCTTGTTTTATATAATAAAAAAGATAACATTTTAAAATGTGGGTAAAAATAAGATTTGTTTTTAAGGTATTATTACTGTATATTGATATTTATTTTATTTTATTTTTTATTTTTATTTTATCTGTAGAGTTATTTTTGTAAAATTATAAAAAGTTTAATAAATGTAAAGGTTTGGAATATTTATACCCCGGCTTAAGAAATTAGGTGCTGAGTTATGGTATTGCAGATTTTTATTTATTTATTTATATCTATTCATATTAATAAAAGTAAACAATTATATGACTTATATTATTGATAATTTTCTTTAAGGTGCAAAGAAATATGAGAATACGGTGGGTTATAAAATATACCTTCTCATATATTCTCAGAAAATTCAAAATATACATCTTGTCATTCAAATATCCTGAACGTATGCTATTTTACTCAAATTCGTTTAAAGCTCTTTTTGACAAAAGAAGCGTTTTAAAGACACTATATTGAACTATACAATACTACAATCACATTTACTCATGAATTGTCGTATCGCCTCATAAGGATTTTCTGTTACATATGTTTGACATTTCATATTGCGCATTTCCTTTATCCGCCTCGTTGTGTTGAGTATGAGCCATAAAGTAGAAGAATAAACGGGAACATCAAATTTACCAACTCGTCTTATGTATACATAGTTAGGACAAACTCCTCATTGCATTATTCTTGATCTGCCAAACTATGTTTTAATAGAATTTGGGTAATACCTTAAGAATCAGCGTATTAAACTGACTAAGGTCAGTAGATCATACGCTGTCAACATGGGGCTACAAAGGTAACTAAAAGAGACTCAAAGAATGCATTTTTTATTATATTCTCAAAAAGTTGTGATTTACAATGGCATAAAAGCAGCTCGGAAGTTATGGCACAACTATGTTAATTTCCCAAAGTGACAGTTTTATAGTTGGGATTTGAACCACGGATCTTCTGGTTGCCGTCAAGTCCCTCTAACCCTTGAGCTACTATGGCCAACGTGCCGACATGACATTAAATTCTCCATCTCACTCTTATTTCTCCCGGTATACCACTTAGGAGTTCTCATAAACACATAATGCAACTACCTTAAGGGCGACTTACAACGTGTAAGTACTTTAAGGCCCGGGCTTTATAGTTCGGACCACTATTCGGTCAATTAATGTAAATTAACTGTTCTTTCACACTGGCCGTGTGTAGAAGAAGATCCGTGGTTCAAATGCCGGCTATGGTATTGGATTTTTCAGTCTGACTCGACCAGTGTGAAAGAACAATTAATTTCCAGTTTTATAGTTACGGAAAGCACATTTAATGTAACAAAACAATTATGGATGCCATTTTACAGTCTCGTATACCTTTAGTACCCGGTAAAACAATATTATCTAAGTATTTGTAAGCTTCACTCTAAAATGGTATTGTTAGGTTCCATTGGTTAGTTATATTTGTTTTATAGTAAAAGGAATCACAATTTATTCATACAATTAATGTTTACTTAGTGTTATCTAATTACGTAGTCACTGTTCTGCAATTCGAATACTTTACTGTTAAGGATATTAGCTAACCTGTCCGACTCAGTGGTTTAAAACTGACGGCTTTTTCTTGTTTGTTTTTTTTTTGGAAAGAATTACGCACAAAAATTGGTAATATTTGGTCTTGAGTTTTCGGCATTCGTGTATACCTCCAGCATCCCTTTAACAATATCATAAACAAATTAAAAAGTAACAGGTGTGATATAAGGTCGTGTTTAGGTCTCTCCTTGCTATGTTTCATTCTGATTTATTTTGCTGTTTCATCTTTGTAATAAATGTAACACCTTTATGCACCTTTGCCTTGAGGACTTAATCACTGTAGAAAGTTCTAGGCTACTTTACGTTACACAGCTCCAAACGCCATTTTAAAACTTACAGGCACATTAGGTACCTAAATTCCTTCATTTATTAAACTATATAACTTATTGTTTTCAGAACAAATACATTGTCAACAGTCGAAAAGTCTTCTCAAAATCCTTACCTGAAATTTTAGAAGCCCTATCATATCTCCTAATAACATTTAACCCTTTCCTATAAAATTCTATTGGAACGTTTCTCAAATACAGAAAGCAGCCGAGAAGCCCTGGACATGGCGGTTTTCCTTCCTGCGGAAGTTCTCCTTCAGATATTTCGTTGAAGCTTATTTTATACGAGCCTGCCATATTATTAATTTCTAGAGAGTTCTTGAAGAACTCAGTTAAAAGCCCCATTACTCCCGCTGCCTTGCTATTTTTAAACAATTTATTGCACCGACAAACTGTTTTGTGATTTGAAATCAAACATATATAAAGTTGTAGCTCTCTTCCGCGTAATACTGATATTTCCATCTCTATCCTCCTTCCATTTTTCTGGACTGTTTTAGCGTGTTTTCCCCATCCCAAGCAGGAATGCTTTCCTGAATTGATCCTCATCTTTAGATTTACCTAACAACTTGCACATGTCACTAGTGCCTCCATTTTAACTAACTTTTTTTTAACTGAGAGTCTTTTTTTTCCTTGTTCCATTTATACCCCGCCTTTAACTGCTATGGTCATATCGGCGGCCGCTCTCCTTTGGAACATACCGAAGGTGTTAACTCATCTTTGGTTTTTAATCATTAGATCAGGCACACATTCACACTCTCATTCATACTTCTAGACTCTGGAGAAGATGGGGGATTATCTTGGTCGGAGAAAACTCCCCACCCCCACCGCCGGGAATCGAACCCGGGAACGACAGGCAGGTGCTCCACCGACTGAGCTACGGGGCCAGCCATTCTGACACACTTCTATCTTTGGGTGATATCAGGTGATTTTACTCTGCTTGGGTTTTATGTTTTTCTTAGCTTAGCAAAAAGAACTTTTTTGTTCCATACCCCTTTATCATCTGCATCTGAAAAATTCAGACTCGGCTGCCTTTTTTGTGCAGTTGATTTCTGTTTAACACTAGTTACGTTCTTTATACTTAAAATTCCTTCGTTTAGCTCTACGTCAAAAGATACAATTTCGATTTCTCAAGTGGTAATAAAAACTTCTGTCCTATTTCCCTCCATTTATGTATAAACAAACGTTTCCTATCTATTTTCTTTTCTTGCAGAGCAAACGGTTTGAGATATTTTTAGTCAGTGAAAAATGAGGGAGTAAATGCTGTTTTCAGCTTTAAAACTTCCATATAACGGTTATAAATCTTGTGAACGTCAACCTTTCTGCTCCCATTGGTATATACAAATGTTACGTCCTCTGTCATAAACGAACCATATTTTACGTTCACTATTTCTAATCCGCAAATATTACTAAACAGTATCTCTCCATTTTTCTTACATTTCAGTTTTATATCTAACACTCTTTATCAAATTATACAATGACTTCCTTTAACTCTGTAAAAGAAGTTTGGCTAGGTATATTGTGACATAACTGACTGGCGGTACACAATTATAACAGCAGTGTCCCAAAAATACCTTTTATCACCCTAACAAACTGTTTATAATTACTTTTAAGTACGTAGTAGCTACCCCTGTATATCTTCTCCTTTAGCTGCTCATTTCTCACCCTCAAAGTTAAGTTACATCCAGAGTATCATTACTTTTTAGCCAAGTCTGTGCTAACCCAATTATGTTCAAGTTGTGTATCAAGTAAATGACGAACAAATGAACCTATAGAGCTTAGTTACCCGACATTTGTCTTTCAGGATGTGGGAAAACTCCGGGAAAAACGTTATCCAGGTAACTCACCCTAACCGAGATTTGAACTCGACACATTTTGAACCTTGAAAATGTTACCCATACCACAGAGGTGGACAACTTGTACACTTGGTTTGCTGTTTTCTTACCTCCTACTCCTTGTGTGCTATTTCTTTGCGTGCCTTTTCTTTCTCCATCCTGCTGTTTTGACCTCTGCTTTCATTGCTTAGCTGGCCTGTTGTTGCTGTCTCTTCTGGCACTGGTGTGGTCATGGTACTAGCCGAAGATCTAAGTTTGGCAGATATGCAAACTTATTCTCTTTGAATTTCTGTCATCTTATTCTCAATTTCCCTCATCTCTGATCTGTTTCTCATCCCACCTTATGTAAAATTTTATTACAGCATGACAGCCATGTGTTTTACATTTATTACATGGGGATGAAGCATATCTCTTTCTCCCCAAATGCTTTCACTAAAGTCCTCTCTTACAAAACCCCTATACCCTTTAGCTATTTATTTTATTATATTACCAAAAAATGGCTACTTTACATTTATAAGACAGGATCTTACACAGAATTGGCTACCTTTTCCCCGCTATCTCTACGTTTTCAGAACTAAGATCAAGTCCAACCTGGGTAACAGCATGAAGAAAGAACCGGCGAAAGTTGAAGTGTGTGTCTTTTCCAGTGCTGTAACCTGTGACTGAATGCTCCTGAGATTAGCAGAACTTGAACAACAAACAGTTTTCATTAAAATCACTGCTAGAAATTGAGCCACAGTGCTAAAATGTATTATTCATCAGTTATACATCAGAATAACACCATTTGGTATAAAATTTATAAGTGTTGTTCATATCATAGGTTGGCAATACGGATAACTTCCCTCTATGTTTATATCGTTATAACACCGAACCACATTCAGCTGTATTGTAAGCCACAGACGGATTGTTACTTATTACTGATCATTAAGTTCTCTGTGAAATGTCACGGTTCAAAGTGATACAAGAAAACGTAACTGTTGAGAAATGCAGCCCACCTCATTGGTGTAGAATACCCTGACTTCTTCCAACTTGGTTGCAATGAGTTGCCTGTACACAGTCTTTTTCAGTTTTCCCACAATCTTCTGGATAAATGAAGACAGCTTTCAGTTTCATGAACTTCAGACATATTTGAGTATCACTTCACCCATTCCTCTCAGCACATTTGAGTTGTTAAAAGCGTCAAATATTGAAGTAATATAAGCATATTAAATTTACATTCCATTTGCCAAGCAGACGTCAGTCTTCAGAACGTGCTGTACAAGTCACCCATTGTCAGCTGCGAAGTTGTATTTTCAGCAAATCTGCAAAAACGGCACTTGAAAATCTGAAAGAGCAGTCTAGAAGTTTGGGATCTTCGAGTTACAATCTGGGCTTAATGAATGAGATACGAATTGTTGACAAATACTTCTTAAATTTTTCACGAAAATCAACGTCAAGCGCTGTAGAAAAAGAATCCAATTGTAGTTTGGCCTCTCTGGTCATTAGAATTGTCAAGTGTGAACTTTATATGAACATATGCAATTATATGCAGGCACCGCATAATACTTTAACATTACTTTCTTATATTTTTATGATTTTAAAATCAATTTTTTGGGGCATTTTGGTTCAATTACGTTCTAATTTTGAGCATAGTATGTTCTTTGTTAATCAATGAAAAGAACTTAAGAGCACCTTTCTCTTTTATATCAAGTGAAGCTTTGTATTTAAGGTTTTAATAATTTAATATATTACCATTTTTCGAAATGTAAACGTATTACGTGTTTAATTACATTTTGACAGGAAAAGATTTAATTTTACACAGAATATACTCTTTTATTCTAAACATTGTATTCAAGGAATAAATAATATGAACCATTTTTAAGTTTAACATCCCAAAATTCCTTATTTGGTTTGTTCGATTTTCATCTTTTGTTAGTGATTTTACACAGCATAGGATACACAGCATGAATAACATCTGTTTTTTTGAACAAACTTTGTTAAAATGTCAGCAGAATTAGTTGAAGTACGCAGAACTTAGCAATGTTACTCCCAAATACTCTTAGTCTACAGGAATATTAGGCCTAGAAGAAATACCTTCTTTATTTGACATACGAATAAAATTCCGAGTTAAGGTATACTTCCATATTTATGCAGGTATACACCGGTACACTAGGTCATCATCTTCGAAGACATTCCTTGGTATTCATGTGTATACCACAGTGCAAAATAAACACCTTTTTGAGATATTTACAGTTCCTTGATAGGAAGTAACCTCTTTTTCTTGTTAGAGAATGTAGGCTTTCACAGTCAGACTTAACATAAGTGATGGCGAAATCCAGACCAAACAGCGGAGATCGCCCTTGGCATAAATAAACAGCACGGACATTCGACCGTGCCACCGAAGATGTCCATTGCAGTCGCGGAGAACGTCTGGAACATTTATCTCCAACAGACAACGGCATAACAGACCGGAAATAGATTTGAGTTATACTCCTTTGCTCGATTTTAAAACTTTCTTTTAGGATTCTTTGCGTGGTTTACACTGAAAGCAAATTAAAAGGGCTGCTTTATTTTCTCTAATATAGACTTTTTGTAGTTTTTGTGGAATATGGTGCATTTTCAGTTTTCTTCGGTGTTTGCATTTATTTTATAATTTTAGCGGGTATGCTATTAATAGAAATTAAACGTATTATTACTGCCTATTTCATATGATAAAACTCTGATTCGTTTATAAAGAGTACTTATATAATTACATTGCGTAGCATAATTTGCTGCCCTTTGCTGGGAGTTCACGGTCATTAAATACAATTGTGTAACTGTTAGTTCCGCTTAATATTTCCGACCAAATTATTAATTATCGTGACTTGATTGACCATGGTAATATTATTTGTGAATTTACTTTTAACAAGAGTTGCGCGATATAGAGAGAGTACTGGCATTTACGCTGGCATGTATTCTAGCATTTGAAATTAATTTCCTTACTCTTTTAAAAAGGTGGCTCACAGACTAACTTAGCTTTGCAATGACGTTTGGATTTGCTAAGTAAGATCGGTTGCTATAGCAGTCGACAAATCAACTCAGGGGCTATACATGGGCAGAGGTGCCCTTCCCTCCAAAGCCTATGGTGCATTTCCCTTAAAAGGAACCTCCTTCCAAACGTTCACTCAGGATTCAATTTTAACAGTTCAGTTCTTTTTTGTTGCTGGAAAGCTTCGTAAAGAAATTTTGTTAATAGGTACGAGGTATAGTTTTACTATAAGGGCTGTTCAATAAAGAACGATCATAATTTTCTACGGTCATAATTTTTCGTACTAAAACTCAAACTTATTATAATTTGTTAGCTTAATGTGAAACAAACACGCCGTAGTAGTTTCATTTTTGGTACTCCTGGTTCCCGTCTGTGAGAACCAGACAAGTTCAGACAGGTTCATTATCGCCTACCGCTGCAATTGAGGTAACATACAGTTAAAGTTGATGCTAGAGGGAGATCCGGAGTTTCTTTCAAACGTAATCACTGCTGATGAAACTTGGCTACATCATTTTGATCCTGCGAGCAAACAGCAAAGCTCAGTGTGGAAATCTCCTTCATCATCAACCCCCAAATAAGCAAAATTGGTTGCTTCTGCTGGGAAAGTTATGGTCAGCTCATTCTTTGATATTCATGGAATGGGTTATCAACATGTTGTACCTGCACACACATCAGTAACTGGACAATACTACAGGAATGTCCTGAAAACATTGGAAGTCCATATCAGGCGCAAAAGACCGCATTTGCATGAAGCAGGCTGGATGCTGCACCACGATAATGCGCGGCCGCATATTGCCAATGTTGTTGCTGAATATCTTGCAAGAATCAACGTGAAGTACACCCCACACCCTCCCTATAGTCCGGATTTAGCCCCATGTGTCTTTTTTCTATTCCCTAACTTGAAGAAACATCTTTGTGGGAGGCATTATGCATCATCAGAAGCAGTGGTGCAGGCTGCGGATGCGATTTTGAAGAATCTCTCAAACAGTGGTTTCCAGCATGTCTTTGAAGACTGGCACAAACGCTGTGACAAGTGCATCACATTCAGGGGAGACTATTTTGAGAAGGAACATCAAAATTATGAGTATGAGTAAAAGTACGTTGTCAAAAAAAATTGTGACTATTCTTTATTGAACAGCCCTCGTATATCAACTATTATGATACTGGTACACAAAAACTGAAATAATTGGGTAGTTAAAGCCAATAAAATATCGTAATAGTCATAGAAGAAAAGCTCATACGTCCCACTGACATAACTTCCTCTACTCTTACACAAACTATTCTTACCAAGGGTTAATCTTATACTTAACTCTAATCGAGATAAACATCATCTTATTGCTAATTTCCATGTAGCTACAAGGGGAATATGGAAACACAGTAGAGTTTAGTGATAATCAAATCTTTTAAGATTATTTTGAAGTCCATTATTTTTGCACGAACAAGGGATAAATCAATAATGACTTCGCATTTTAAATATTTGTACCAAAGAATATCTCGGAAGGGTTCACTTCACAAATGTTTGACATCAATTGTTAACTACACTTTCTGGTGCAGTAATATTTTGTCTGTCTTTTACGGTTTATCATTTATGCAAAGGCCATCCAGACTGAAGAGTTCTTTTTAGGCATTTCCATAAAGTTTACGGGAATCATTTCATTCGTGATTAATACATGATAAACATCATTAGATTTTTTTTAGAAAACTGAAATTTAAAAAAAGTATTCCATATGAAGGCTAGTCTATAGTGCAGCATTTTTTTAAAAAATCTCCGTGTGCAATCATTGGATGATGCTGAACTTAAATACCAGTTTTAACATTTAACCAGCTCTTTGTTTTTGAGTTATGCTGATCACGGACACCATACATGCGGACATATTTTTTCTAAATTTTTCTAAATTTGTTTTTTTTTTAAATTCAGAGGTTATCAAAACAAGTTATTCCCATGAAATATTGATATGAAATATTTGAGCTTAACACAGTATCCACTTCCTCTACTTATTACACGTAGCGGAGAAAAAAATACAACTAATATATTTAAACAGGTCAGTCTAGTAAGTGTATTAAGGTTGTACTTCTCAACATCGACGTGTCTACTTATAATATTATAGTTCCTTTAACAATTTCAAAAAAAAAATTATTTGATACGTCACATACATTATAATTGCACTTTAAATTACTTTTTCCCTCCCCCCTCTCCTTTTTTCTTCACAGCAAAGTATACTCCTCCACAGGAGAGAAAGTCTCCGAGGGGCGAGACGCAGGGGGGTGGCCGAAGGTCCCCACACCCTCCCTGGACAGGTTTATGACACCCCACGTCAGTACAGTTAGAGACCATTCAAAAACATTCTGACGGCTTCTACTTTTGTGAATGAATCTTCTCGACTTTAATGTACTGAGTGAATAGGGCGCATGTTTTTTTAACGGTCTGCTCCTTGTGTAGCAAGCGTTCTCTGCCACACACATTCGCTGTCCTTGTCCCACAGCACATTCCTTACAGGGATTTTCTCTGTGTTGCTATACTATACCTACGATTAATCATTTTAAAAAGAAACGATAAAGAAAAAGTAAATAATAGTAACAAACAATTTTCATAAATAAATAAGTTTGTATTGCAGTCATTAGTTAGATAATGTAAACGTTTCTCATAAGAAAGGGTCATTAGCTAACTTCGGTCTAGCGGAAGCAATCATCTAGGCGCCCTCCTCGGTAGCGTAGACGGTAGCATGTCTGCCTCGCGTTCAAGAGGTCACGAGTTCGGATCTCGGTCAGGGTGAGTTACCTAGATAAGGCTTTTTCCGGGATTTTACCTTTTCCTGAAAGGCGAATTTCGGGTAACTCTACGTTCCATGAACCCCGGACGCATGGAGCATCATTTCATTCATCGTCCGATATGACTAAATGTTAGAGGACGTTAATTAAAAAAAAGGTCATCTAGGCAGTGTAGCTAAGGTTCTTTTTTTAAAATTTACGTCCTTTAACTTTTCAAGTCATATCGGACGATGAATGGAATGGGTGAAATGATGCTCAAATAGGCCCAGGGCCCATGGAGCTTAGAGTTACCCGACATTCGTCTTTTAGGATAAGGGAAAACCCAGGAAAAAACCTTATCCAGGTAAATCACCCTGACCGAGATTCGAACTCGGGACCTCTTGAACGTGAGGCAGACATGCTACCATCTACGCTACCAAGGTGGGCATAGCTAATGTAATTAGTATTCAAGTAAACCCATTCCTAACAGATCGATTAGCGCAGTGTTTAGGTGCCGTTATCAAGTTATGTAGAACCGAGTGGGGCGGAAGTGATGATTAGGAATCACTTTGCAAGATATTGGGTTCAATCTTCATTGACTGACCAATCTGACCATGTCTGTTTATTTGTTTGCTGTTTTTGCGGTTTCTCTTGGTCACTAGGCGACTATTGGATTGGATGGTCTGCTTTTCGAGACCTGACTTTAGTCGAGTGGGCTGCCCGCCGTACGCGGACTTTGTTTACTGTAACTGTTGTTGGATGGTGACATTGCAGTCGCCTGTCCTGTTGGGGTTGTCCGGCTGTCGAAAGCCGTGCACGGCGAACCCTGGCGTCTAGATGAAGAATCTTCAGTTCATGTAAGCGACCCCTTTCACTGGCTCGCGCCCTAGCCCGGGTTTCATGCACACCCGTAGGGCGCTGCCATCTCATCCCTTTCTCCAAGAGATATCACATACAATTATTTGTCTGTTGCTTCAATGTGGAAACCTCTCCCATTCTAGTTCAATCAAGTCATTTAGACAAGATTAGATTTAGAAAACAGAAGGTTCTGGCTTGGGTTACCGCTGTACGGTCACTCTGAGCTTACGTTTCCTTTTATGGTGTTTTACAGTGTTTCCAGGTCGGAAGGAAAATGTCTGGATGGTTTCTGTAATGCCACGGTTTTTCCTTTTCTCCATTTCCTGCCATATAGTTATTTTTATATAGAGTGCTTGAATTATCAGGCAAGTCTGTCCTGATCTCTCCTTCGGCAGAGAAGCTTATGTTGGTCCCGCAGGCCTCGGAATCTTTCGCCTGGAAAAGTTAGAGACCCTGCTTGCGTCCGAGCTTGCCGCCAAGATTTGTGTCCTTCGCTTCATCTTTTCCTAACGGAGTTGAGGTACTAACTTCTTAGGTGCTTCCATTTCGAAGTTCTCCTCTGAATTTAATCAACTGTAATCTAGGACCAAAGATTATACTCATCATTCTTGGTTCTGTAATCTTAGGAACATTAAATATGGAGTTTATTACAAAACGAACATTGATTGAAAGCAAATGATCACATATTATTGATAGGATAATTAAGATATATTGTGACCCATCCACGGGCAACCTCTAGTACGCGAGAGAATCCTGAGTCGCCGAGGACATGGTGCAAGTAGATGAGCACTAAAGCCCTTACCTCTCAAAGAGCTTAGCTATTGTTACATAATACTCAACTGCATACAACATCCTAATTTTTGGCTCATTGTAAGCCAGTTCACACAGGTTTTATCCAAAGCTAATTATCGACCATTTGCACATTCATTTGTTTTAAATTAGATTCGATTTTATTGTGCATATTCCAAAATTCTACAATTTACAACTTTTGAGCGAGCTTGTTTAGAGATTTTCCAGGCGATCACTCTAAATCGGGGCCTTTTTCATCTTGTTTACTTTCTGCTAAAACGGAACTAGAATGCTTTTTTTCTAACCCTAACCGTTCAAATTTATTAATGATCGCGTAAAGCGCCCCTCTATAGCCTGAAAATTGGAGTTAGCTGGTTTTGCAGTTTTTAAGTAATAGTACACAGTGCACACCAGAGTTCACCTACCACCTGAAAAAAAAAAAAAACCCAAGGTCAGGGTGAACGGGCCAGATGAAATTCAACGTATGACTTCCCAAAGGTGAGCTCCAGAAGCTAACGCCCAAGTCATTCGGTAACATATAAGTAATTGTGCTTCAAATCCCAGCTCTTACATTAAATTTTTCAGTCTGATTCTATGTTTTCAACCTTGTCTTAATTACCACAGATACACTTATCATACTCCATTAAAATATCTATCATTTAAGTTAAAAATGCCTTTAAGTTATAAAGGGATGTACAAGACAGGACTATTTGAGAAATGTGGATGTTAGAAGAGAGTTAAGAATTGAACCGATGGTAGACAGAGTATTACAGTAGAAGGTAAGATGGATACACAAAAAATAAACCCTGATAGAATCCCCAAACAAATATTTAATTATAGACCAAGAGGATATCGATCTAGAGGAAGAACTAGAAAGATGCTAGAAGTAGAAAAAGAAGAAGTTATAAACCTTTGTCTTAATTTTAGTGTTGGCTAAATATATAGCCATTACCATATTTTATCGTGTAACCCCCCTCCCCCGTTTTTTCTCGAAAAAATTGCTTGAAAACACTGGGGAGGGAATTATGCGAGAGCTGCTTCTAGGAATTCACAAAGGAAGCGAAACTATGTAGTACTATGTAAAATTTATATCGATATGCAGTAATTTCTAAATGAACTGTGTACATACCACACCTTGTACAGTCCTACGATGTGTTGTCTTATAGTTTCTTTTCTTTACCTATTCTCCGGTCTCACTTTCGTCACTATCATCACTATTTTAATTTATATCTGGCACAGATAACACATAATCTTCATTTTCACTATTCTACAACATGTCGTCCTCAGAACCATCAATGGCACAAAAAAATTCCAGTTATTTTAAAACTCTTAACAATATCGACACTAATTTTCTCCAACGCACGGTTTATCCACTCGCACATCGTCAGTATAGATGGCTTCTTTATCTTGCCTCCTGGAGTCATCTGATGAGATCCCACCGTCATCCATTCTGAATACAGACGTGGAAGATATTTTTTTGAAGGGTTTGTTGACGCTGACATCTAAAGGTTGAAGAATGGACGTTAAATCTCCAGGGATGATGACAGGATGGGCCTTCATCCGTTTCATTTTTTTTCCTTTACAGCCTCCACCAGGTGAACTCAGAAACTGCCTAGGACAAGAAGGGACTTCTTTTGTAACAATGCCCCTGGTCGTCTTCTCCAGACTTCCTCCAACCAATTCACCATCAAATCTGCTGTCATGCAGCCCTTTTCTTGAACTGGCAAGTGAATTCTGTGTGAGGCAGTCTCTGTCTGTAATGCACATCACTATGCATCTTAGTTTCTCCACTCCAGTTGTCTTCTCAACCACACTTCTTGAGCCAATTGGAGCAATGGCGGTGTTATGCGGCATAACAAATGACACTAGCGTCTGGTCAGCGTTACCAGTCTCAGAGAGCAAATAGTCATATTGCTGTCGCACTTGTATTACGTATGGATGGAACTCGAGTACCTTATCGCTGTAGTCTCGAGGTAAACGCTGGTACAAAGATGTTCTTCTCCGTAGACTGAGATTTTGCCGTGTCATAAAACAAATCACCCAAAAAATGCTTGCTTTAAAATCCTTTCTGTCAATGTTGAATGTAGCAGCTATCTCGCGAGCTTTGTTCTAGATCATTTCGTAAGAGACAGCACAACAATCATTCCAACGTTCATTGACATAACCAATGACACCATTATCAATTTCAGTAGTTTCCTGTTTTAGGCCCAAGGAAAGATTTGGAGCTTGTCTTTGCGGCCTTGAGTTTATCTTTTGGTCTCCGGCAATATCACATTGAATTAGAATCAACGGAGAAATGTCTTCATGAAGCTTTCACCCCGTTTGCAAGGGCGTAAGATAATACATTTACTGTAAATTATGACGACTTTGTAACAAACTGGCTTATAAACACGTCCGCAACTTCACATTTAAATTTTACGATACGTTGTGACAATGGCAATACGAGTATTTTTGTGGCAAGCACTGCGTCCGTTGTTGTCCGTGACAAGTACCGCTGCGTCGATTGTTGTCCATTATCAAATTATTTGAAGACTGCTCCAATAAGAACGAACCAGGAGAGGGAATTATGCGCTGTTTAATAGGTAAATAATTTCTAGTAATGAAAAATCATAGGGAATCATAGGGGAGGGAAATATGCGAGGTGAGGGCTTATGCGATAAAATGCGGTAAATGCAGTTTAAAGCATAAATAGGTATTTTATATGAAGTTTCATGTACAATTATGGAGGGTTTAAATAGACAAGATTGATACGGTATTAGACTGAAGAATCTTTACTCTTCTTCTGTCATTTTTATCCTAAAAATCCTCCTTCCCTCTGGGTCGTCCTCATTGATGTCCAGTAGCTTTTAATATTGATGTAGGATTTGAATTTTCATCACTTATCTATAAAATTTCTAATAAACTGAAGTAAATTTAAACTCGATTCTTCTGGAGTGACTTTTAGAACTGAAATAAATATTTGTGTGGTTGGAATAAAATAAACTGCAACCAATTCTTCTCTCAGTATTTGAGAAGAGGTTTGTGTTACACCAATTACAGCCCATTTTCAAGTAATGCTCTCTGGGCCTGTTAATGTAGCTGCAAATACGTTATACAGTTATGTACAAAAACTCTTTAGTTCGAACTGAAGTTTTAAGCAGTCCGTTCCCAATCTCGAACTTCTGCTTTCTGGATAAGGAAGTGAACATAACGCAAAAAATGCATTGGTCAGTGCTGCACCTCATGTAACTGAGTCGTCAGACTTGTTTAGTATTTAACCTTTAGTACTTCAGATATATTTGAGGTCAACTGGACTAGATGGCTCCACGGTAATGTGTAAGGCTCGTATTTGGGAGGCCTCGGGTTCGACTCTGCCCACCTTCCAACTTCACCTTAGATTTTTGGTCATTTTCTCTGCACAACAAGCAAATACTGGCGTGGTAATTCTGCCATAATTTCCTTTCCTTCACTTTCTATCATTGCATTTCCTTCCCAACTTTCGGGCGTGCTTCTGGCTTCATAACATATGGCGGTGCCTTACAGATATCGCAGTTGCTTGCACCAAGAAATGGGTACTCCTCGTTGACACCAGAGGGCTTCTTAAATCGCCCTATCTGGGCAGCTCTAATAGGGAAACTATAACAGACTTCCGCGCTCCTCAAGACCCTGCAGGCTGCTGTGACTCCATTTATTCTTTCCTTCTATGGAGTTTAGTCGCAATAGATCCCTCATAGGTTGTAGTGTACAACCCTTTTACCTGAGGTCAAGTATGGCCAATGTAGCGATGATCAAATGTTAGTTCCCTGAGCAAATTATTCTATATCGTGATATTTGTTGCAGTGTGTCACCTGCTGCGGAGCGGTGTAGCAGCGATATTCGGGCCACAGTACGGACAGACTGCCAGTCATGTTCAGAGCATCTGCGACACGATGGAGATTCCTCATCTGGAAACTCGATGGGACTACAGACTGAGACGAGAGAGCTGCCTCGTCAACCTCTACCCTCACCCCACCACACTCTCCAAAGTGAGTACAAGTAACTTATTTTAGTGTAAAAATCAGGATCTGGAAGGGTTTTCCTCAGATTCTTCGACTTCTCCCGCTATTCACTCTATCAGTGCTTCATTATCACCTTTCCTTTGAAGCCGTTATTTATGCTTGGCCCCAAACAAAACGTTGTTTGTGGATTTTGTGCTGTTGTTAGAAATTAAAACAAAATGTTAAAATGGAAATTAATTATTCTTTCACACTGGCCGTGTGTAGGCTAAATTGTGGAAACGTAGAGTCAGACTGAAACATTCAATGCCATAGCCCGGATTTGAACCACGGATTTTCTGGTTTCCGTCCAGCCGCACTACCATTGTGCTACTATGGCCAACGTGCCGATATGACATTAAATTCTCCAACTGACTCTTATTTTCCCGGTAAACCACTTAGGAGTTCTCATAAACACATGAGACAACTACCTTAATGGCGACTTACTATATGTAAGTACTTTAAGGCCCGGGCTTTATAGTTAACCACTATTAGGTTAATTAATGGAAATTAATTATTCTTTCACACTGGCCGTGTGTAGGCTAAATTGTGGAAACGTAGAGTCAGACTGAAAAATTCAATGCCATAGCCGGGATTTGAACCACGGATCTTCTGGTTTCCGTCCAGCCGCACTACCATTGTGCTACTATGGCCAACGTGCCGATATGACATTAAATTCTCCAACTGACTCTTATTTTCCCGGTAAACCACTTAGGAGTTCTCATAAACACATGAGACAACTACCTTAATGGCGACTTACTATATGTAAGTACTTTAAGGCCCGGGCTTTATAGTTAACCACTATAACATAAATAATGAAACTTGGTTACGTAAATCTTCGGGATGTATGGGTTCTGCACGAACTGAGTGAACAAAATTTAGTTCAGCGCGTTTCCATCTGTGACACATTGATAAGACGCAATGAAACTGCCCCTTTTCTGAAACAGCTGTTTACAGGAGACGAAAAGTGCATTGTGTACAACAACATCCGAAAGAGAAAGTCATGGCTTAAGAAAGGGGAACCACCACTCTCAATTCCTAAACCAGGGCTTCATCCTGAGTATATTATTTTGTGCATTTGGTGGGACTGGAAAGGAATTATTTACTACGAATTTCTTCCTCCTGGGGAGACCATCAATTCAGAGAAATACTGTTCTCAGTTGGATCTTCTGAAGTTTGCCCTAAGAGAGAAAAGACCAGAATTAGCATCTAATGGTGGAGTCGTCTTTCATCAAGACAGTTCCAAACCACACACTTCTATGGTAACTCGTCAGAAATTACGGGATTTTGACTGGGATGTGCTACCTTACCCGCCTTATTCTGCAGACATTGCCCCATCCGACTATCATTTATTCCGATCCCTGCAAAACTTCCTTAATGACAAACGCCTTACTTCCTTGGAAGATTGCAGACTCGCCGTAGAAGAGTTCCTCAACCAGAAAACTGCAAGATTTTGGAAAAATGGAATTGATAAGCTTCCTGAGAAATGGAGATATGTTATTGATAATAATGGTGCATACTGCACAAAATAAAGTTTGTTTTGAAAAGTTCATTGCCTTGTTTACTTTTGATGACCTTGCGTATGTAAACAGATTGCCCCTAGATAATTAGGCAACTTCGTTGCCGTAGTTGTGATACGGGCATACAGTGCAGCCGTTCTTTGTCGTAAACACGTAACAAGAACCGAACGAATTTATGAAACAAACCAATATTTCATTAATGTAGAAGTCATGAAGTACATCGATACGAGACCTACCGGAAATAAAGTTTTATATATTCCAAAGTAATTAAAACACAGCACAACCTAGAGCAAAATTGTTAAATAAAAATCAAATAAATAAGATGTTAAAATTTGACATCACCATTAGAAAAATAGTAACACGCAACTTTAGAACTACACTCCAATTTGGCAACCCAACATGGCGCGAATGTAAAATGGATAAATATATAAAGGAAATTCATTATTTCATCTATACTGAACATTTCATGTTATCTTTCTCCTCAATGTCACACCAGGCTTCAGGCTGATCACCCATCTCTGATCAAGAATTTGCTCCTCGAGAGCCTTTTGATTCCAGGCGCCCACTTGTAAGTCTTAGGGGGTTAAAGCCCTCCAGGCTGGGAGGCAAAACAAAGTAAAAGAAAATAAGTAGGATCAGAGCATGAAAGAGATTTAGACCCAGCTTAGGCGTCATATATAGAAACGCTGTGTTTGGTCACTTTTCAGAAAGGTAAAGCACTAGCCATTTAAATAATATGTTGTAAGTAAAACTAACAACAAAATAATAATAATAATAATAATAATAATAATAATAATAATAATAATAATAATAATAATAATAATAATAATAATAATAATAATAATAATAATAATAATAATAATAATAATAATAATAATAATAATAATAATAATAATAATAATAATAATAATAATAATAATAATAATAATAATAATAATAATAATAATAATAATAATAATAATAATAATAATAATAATAATAATAATAATAATAATAATAATAATAATAATAATAATAATAATAATAATAATAATAATAATAATAATAATAATAATAATAATAATAATAATAATAATAATAATAATAATAATAATAATAATAATAATAATAATAATAATAATAATAATAATAATAATAATAATAATAATAATAATAATAATAATAATAATAATAATAATAATAATAATAATAATAATAATAATAATAATAATAATAATAATAATAATAATAATAATAATAATAATAATAATAATAATAATAATAATAATAATAATAATAATAATAATAATAATAATAATAATAATAATAATAATAATAATAATAATAATAATAATAATAATAATAATAATAATAATAATAATAATAATAATAATAATAATAATAATAATAATAATAATAATAATAATAATAATAATAATAATAATAATAATAATAATAATAATAATAATAATAATAATAATAATAATAATAATAATAATAATAATAATAATAATAATAATAATAATAATAATAATAATACAATTAAAATGTTACATATGTTTAAGTTCGGTTATCAAATATCTGGTATTCGCTCATTGTTAAATTTAATACCCTTAATAAAATATCTTCCCAGATGTCTGAAGACTACCCCTCTTATTACCGGTGAGCACACGCACTCCGAGGGTCTTTCCACTAGGGCAATACCCACCCGCGTGTAATAGTCACACAACTTTCTTTCAACTTGTTTATAGCTAGTCTAGAGTGTATTCATAAGCCTGAGGATCCTGCCCTCATAAGCAACTTTCCCCATCGCCTATGATCACCGAAAGACTGCCCACAAATAATTTCAAAGAGGTGCACGACCGAGCTGGAGTGACTCAGATGTTAACTGTGATCGGCATTACGAAAGTCCCGGGGTCAAATCCCATAGGCCGACCAATCTGACTGAAGGTTTTGGTACCATCCTCAGTCACCTAATTAAACACCGAATTGTTAATTTAAAACCCTGACCCAAAGTTCCAACTTAAAGAAGAAGCAATAGTATAAATGAATATAGACGCTATGCTACCTATGCTCGCCTCGGTAGCGTAGATGGTAGCGTTCAAGAGGTCCCGATTTCGAATCTTGGTCAGGGTGAGTTACCTGGATAAGGTTTTTCCGGGTTTTCTCCTTGTCCTGATAGACAAATGTCGGGTAACTCTAAGCTCCATGCACCCCGGACTCATTTGAGCATCATTTCACCCATTTCATTCATCGTCCGATATGACTTAACGTTGGAGGACGTAAATTAAAAAATAATATATGCTACCTATCTACAGGCTGAAGAGGTGGAGTGGAGGTTACCCTTAAGGCACCTGTGCACCTGTCCGACACGTGTAGAAGTAGGTTTACAGTTACCTAGCACTAAGGTCTCTGTGAATACATGTTGAAGTAATATTATATGGTACAGGGATTAAACCTAGAGGACTAAATGTCCGCTCCACATGGGTTACGAACATAGTTAAAGCGATATATTCGAACTCGGGAGCTCTTGAAGGTGGCAGGCATGCCTCTACTTATGCAACAGATGTGGCTATTCTGAAATTAAAATCTGTGTTACAGTTAATTTTCAGACGTAGACCTCTGGATATATATATATAGAGGTAGGCAGATTTCGCGAGCAGGGAGATTCAAATAGTAATTACGAATAAAAAAGTGCTTGCTACTGCCAGTAGCGAGGGGTAGTACTCAATCGTATTCACGAGACCAAAACTTAAAGCTGCATGAAAAGCTACGCTTAAGCTGATCAAGGCTAACAAATTCAATTATGAATTACGGAGTTGGCAATACCAACCCTGATTACGGATCAGAAACATAGCGTGCGCGCAGCGTGCACTCTGTTTAACATATTCAAATTACACTTATATTTACCAAATAGACACCAATTAATTATCGTTTGACTGTTGCAATTTTAGTAATCTGAAGTTTTGTATATATTTTTCATTAGACTTAGTCTTTAAAAATGATATGAGAACATTTTTTGAAGTGGAATCTTCTTTAGGCACGTTTAGCATTTTTTTGTGGGTAGTGAATTAAACTGAGCCGTCACGCTGGAATATGTGACGCTCATTCGGGTGAAGTCGGCTTGAGTCGGCTCAATCCGAACTAACCCCCACCCACACTTATTCGTTATTTCAGTCTTATGTTGTCCATACCGCTATACACCGTAGATTTTCGCTCGCACTCAACAGTGTATCAACAACACGCATCCAGCTATATTTTAACATATTTCAAATACTATGAACAATTCAGAAACCCAACAGGAGTTTCTTTAAAAATTAATTGTTTTAGGCCCGTTCTTACAAACGTCTGTCAAGTGGCGGTAACCGATCCGGTCAGATAACCTTCTCGTTTTTTTTATTTTTTTATTTTATTTTTTTATTTTATTGTTTTAATTTTTATTTTATTTTATTTATTTATTTATTTATTTATTTATTTATTTATTTATTTATTTATTTATTTATTTATTTATTTATTTATTTATTTATTTATTTATTTATTTATTTATTTATTTATTTATTTATTTATTTATTTATTTATTTATTTATTTATTTATTTATTTATTTATTTATTTATTTATTTATTTATTTATTTATTTATTTATTTATTTATTTATTTATTTATTTATTTATTTATTTATTTATTTATTTATTTATTTATTTATTTATTTATTTATTTATTTATTTATTTATTTATTTATTTATTTATTTATTTATTTATTTATTTATTTATTTATTTATTTATTTATTTATTTATTTATTTATTTATTTACTTATTTACTTATTTACTTATTTATTTATTTATTTATTTATTTATTTATTTATTTATTTATTTATTTATTTATTTATTTATTTATTTATTTATTTATTTATTTATTTATTTATTTATTTATTTATTTATTTATTTATTTATTTATTTATTTATTTATTTATTTATTTATTTATTTATTTATTTATTTATTTATTTATTTATTTATTTATTTATTTATTTATTTATTTATTTATTTATTTATTTATTTATTTATTTATTTATTTATTTATTTATTTATTTATTTATTTATTGATTGATTGATTGATTGATTGATTGATTGATTGATTGATTGATTGATTGATTGATTGATTGATTGATTGATTGATTGATTGATTGATTGATTGATTGATTGATTGATTGATTGATTGATTGATTGATTGATTGATTGATTTATTTATTTATTTATTTATTTATTTATTTATTTATTTATTTATTTATTTATTTATTTATTTATTTATTTATTTATTTATTTATTTATTTATTTATTTATTTATTTATTTATTTATTTATTTATTTATTGTAATAAATGATAAGGCGTTACTCCACGTCTATCCGATCGTCTTAATTCACTAGTTGCCACCATAAAGGGAGTAACAGTAACGCCTTCTCAAAGCTGCCGAAATTGACCCAGGTAAATTGAGGGAAATGAGAATTCTTCAGCGTGTTCGTCAAATAATAAACTGATTGGCAAATTATTTTCTCCTGGGGTCTCTTTGCGCAAGAATGAGTGTCAACATTATTTTTAAATAACTTTTAATAATAATTCATAATGAATAGTTTGTATGTTTTAACTTCTGTCGTGTGGTCTTAAGCACACACAATTTCTTTTCATCCATAGAGAGTTACAAAGCTAAACAACCAATGATGTCTCACACGTACACGTACTTCTCTTTACATTGCCACATAAACAAAAGGAGGGCTGTGGTATAGAGTCACACATTAAAAGCATAGTACCAAGTGCAGGGTTATGGTATATAATTCTTATGGTTGTAACTCAGAATGAGGAGGATTTCAATAGCTATTCCTATTTTATTCATCATAAAAATATCTTAAACATAGTATATTTTAATCATAATCGTTAGAGCTGCTTTTATGAAAATTAAAACTAAAGAAATTTTTTTTATGTAAATGGTGGTTTAGGGTACCACAATTTTCTTAATATTTTCTTATACATAATGAAAGAGTAAACCACAGCGTAACAGCCCACAAAATAAGCCTGAGCCTGCTAACCTGACTGTTAGCCACATGACCATATAAAACCTGTCTAGTGAACGGAAGTGCAGTTCGCCATACAAAGAAAACTACTCTCCCGCCCACTAATGACCGTCATAAATCTATCTCCACACTTCAGAAATGGAACATTGTCGTTGAGGACCAATAGTAACCCTGATTTTCTCGAAGTGACAGTCACATGTCTACTTCACGTGGAGTCTCGGTTGACAAAGTCCCAACTTCCGCTTGATCTATTTAATTACTTGCAGAAATTCGTTGTGTGTCATGATGTGGGGACCGTGGGAGGGAAATGCAGTGATAAATGCAAATCAAGTAGTAGATTACTTTCAGTCAAGTGAACATAATCAAAGTGATGCCAATAGTATGAATAACTGGGCCGAGTTATATTACTGGAAAAGCCTCACAAAACAAAGTTATAACGGGAACTGTTTCTAAGGAAATTCGAGCGCTTGTTTTGAACACACATGAATATGTGCTGACAAATAATCTTGGTAAGGGGTCGTGCAATGAACCTGATGATAAATTCTGGGTATTCACAGAAATACAGTAAGAAATATTGTGACGAATGGAATAACAAAGACGCTGATCAAGTGTGAAAACAAAAGGAAACATTTCTCTGAAGTAGATAAATTCACATGCGGTTTAATTCGTCGAGAAATTTGTAGATTCTATGCAAAAGGGGGAGTGCCCACCTTAGACGAATTGGTTGCACATTTGCAAGAAATTTGTGATTCTCGATATCAGCACTGCACTTTGCGCGGTCTCCTAAAGGAGCTTGTTTTCAAATTTCAAATACCGCACTTTGAATAAGTTAAGGGTTATTATGGAATCCAGTAGCATTGTAGCTTGGCTACATATATATGTCAAAACTAAGAAAGTTTTGCAGTAATGAACATAAGATAATTTATTTAGACGAAACCTCGTACGATACCCATGACGTATCGAGAAAGGTGGCAAACTTGCAGAAAGATCTGGGAGAAGGAGGGTCGGTGTTGTAAAACGATTATAAGGGTTCGTCAAAGACAGCGGACGACGTGCACACGCATTAACTAAACAGACTTTACGCAAGACAGAGCTAGACGATCACCTAACCGATACGCAGAGGCGATGTGGTCAGCATCATTGCACCTCCACCCGGAAAGTTGGTAGTCCTGATCGGATTCGCTACCTATTGCAGCTCCTCATATTCCTCAGTCCTGAGTGGATACCCGGGTCTTAAAATACACACCTTCCAGGTGTGTGATCGAAACGGGTGCATTAGAGCACAACGCTCCAGCCCACTACGTCATGATACAGGACATTATATATAATAACAATATAGCTCAGATGACAGTTTGTTCGCTTATAAATTGGTATTACAATTTTGGACTATTTTATATACTAGAACACTCGAGAAAAGTTTGGTAAAATGTAAAGAGGAGCGCTACTTACCTTAGGAGTGTTGTGTGGATTTGAAGTCTGCTCCTCCTCACAGATATTTTTAGAAGGTTTCTGTTTGTAAGAAGACTAGCTGATCCGACAAACTTCATACCACCAATAGAACTTGTCTAAACTTATCTATATAAATAGTACAAATTCGGATTAGTTATTCTGCAATTGGAGGGGAAGCTTATATACAACACAGTTACAATTAATTTAATCAGTTTAAAACCTTCTGATAAACAACCCTTTCTGTGTTTTTTTATGTTTTTTGTGGTGCGTAAATATATAATGATAATGGCTTTCCGACGCGTGAACACGCGACGTATAATTAATTGTCCATGAGAGACACAGGGAAAATCCAAGTTCATTCCGCAGACTTCCATCGAGTGACCCTGAGATATATTTATGGCCATCTCAAAGTCCAAACTCACAGGAAATTGTAAATGCTTAAAATCAAAAGGTATATCCGTTGGAATAATCGGCATCACGATATCCTCTACTTTGTACTTTCTTCATGAGGAGAACTTGGAAAGCAAAGAGCTTTTCTCCGGTATGCTCTATGTTGTACATAATCTGCAGACACATATAGCACTTATATATTTCCAGAAGGCTTTTGATAATGTAGTCCGAGGAAAGCTGTGGATCATAATGAAAGAACAAGGCTACCCAAGACATTTGGTAAAGGTGGTGAAAAGTTTATACGAGGATACTAAAATAATTTTAAGATTCAAGACAGAGAAATCAGAAGAAATTGTAACTAACAAAGGAATCAGACAAGGATGTCCAATGTCACCGACACTTTTTAACATCTATGTTAATAAAATAATCCAAAATTGGAGACAAAAAATTGATGCAGGCATAAAAGTAGCCCAAGGAAATATTTTAAATATTTTATTATATGCAGATAACGTAGAAATTATACAGGAAAGAGAAGATGATCTACAACGTCCAATACACCAACTTAACCAAATATGCAAATGTTTTAATATTGAAATATCAATAGAAAAGTAAAAAATAATGGCAAACTGGGGAAAAATACCAATAAGGTCGAAAATAGTTGTTAATGATAAAGTACTGGAACAAGTATCCTGCTTCTATTATTTAGGTTGTGAAACCAGCAATGAGAAAGATAAAGATACGAACAACAAATTAATGAGATTTCAAACAATTTGTGGAACAATTCACAAAACCCTAAAGCATAAAATAAGATCTGAAACAAGAATAAAATATTATAACACCATGTCGGTCCCAACGTTACTTTATGGATGTGAAAACTGAGTACCTACACAAAGAACCATCAGCAGAATACAAAGTTGCGAAATGAGATTCTTGAGAAGAACAAAAGGATGTACAAGAGAAGATAGAGTCTGAAATGAAAATATAAAAGTGAATTACAAGTGGAAGCTATCACCTCAAGAATGGATAGGTACAGAAGAATATGGTTCGAATATGTTGGAAGAATGGATGATACAAGACTGCCAAAAGTAGTTTTCCTATATAGTCCTAAAGGAAAGAGGGACGTAGGGAGGCTGAGGAAAAGATGGAAGGAGACACTGTGAAGACGGAACAGGCGAGAGCCTAATCCATGAAGTGAAGAAGAGGAAGAAGAAGAAGAAGAAGAAGAAGAAGAAGAAGAAGAAGAAGAAGAAGAAGAAGAAGAAGAAGAAGAAGAAGAAGAAGAAGAAGAAGAAGAAGAAGAAGAAGAAGAAGAAGAAGAAGAAGAAGAAGAAGAAGAAGAAGAAGAAGAAGAAGAAGAAGAAGAAGAAGAAGAAGAAGAAGAAGAAGAAGAAGAAGAAGAAGAAGAAGAAGAAGAAGAAGAAGAAGAAGAAGAAGAAGAAGAAGAAGAAGAAGAAGAAGAAGAAGAAGAAGAAGAAGAAGAAGAAGAAGAAGAAGAAGAAGAAGAAGAAGAAGAAGAAGAAGAAGAAGAAGAAGAAGAAGAAGAAGAAGAAGAAGTAGATGTTTTAACTTTGTTCAGTCTTGATATTATTGAAAGTTAGATCGGGCCAGATGATTTCTGTACTTGCTGACCCGCCGAGCTTCGTATCGCCAATAAAAGTTTTATGAACATATCTATATAAATACAGCAAATTCGGATTAGTTATTTAGTTACTCTGCAACTGTGGACGAAGTTTAAATACAACACAGTTACAATCAAGTTAATAAATTCAAAGCTTTCTGATAAACAAGATATTTTACTTTTTATGGGACGTAAATATATTAAGATTATGGTTATCCGAAGCGCGAACACGCGACGTGTAATTGTCCATGGCACGGGGAATCTCCAAGTTAGTTCCGCAAATTTCCTACGATTGCCTTAGCGATTTACAGTCCGGTCGTTGTTTCTCCGGCTCTGACGTTTTGCGACTGCAAAAGGTGGAGGGCGAAGGTTAATAGTACCAACATACAATAATGAGCAATTGGAAACATATCCTCAAAATTATCTTTAGAACGAAAATATAGTACTATATTAGCTTTAAAATACTGAAATCCAACTTGCAATTTCATTAATGTGTAAGATATTTATTGCAACACCACTCTATTCGAATATTTCGTTCACACCCTTCATACACACTAACTGCATCTGTTGGTAGTACTGGGAGTCTCTACATTCGGTGTCGTGGTCAGGAGGTTAAAACTGTCTGCTAGAGCCAATCAGCATTGTCGCTGTTAGGCGTGGCTTCCAAACCCAACACTGTGTTGTCAGGTTAAATTTGTTTGAGCCACGTGGCTTTAGTTGCTTGCGCTGGTGATCTTTCTTTGCTATATTTTGCGCTCATGAATTCCGATTTTTAGTGTTCGTAAGTCCTATTATTATTGCTATTATAATAATATGGCTAGTGGTTCGTGAAGTATGCAAGTACGTGAAATATTTAAAATACGCATTGTTACTCTGCTTAAAATTCCCGCTAAAGAACTGGCAACCGCCTGCTTTCCCCTCTCGAGAAATGTCAGAGCCGGAGATAGAGCGGTCGAACTGTAATTATGATCATCGCACGGGAAATTGTAGACGCTTAAGATCAAAAGGTAAATCCTTTGGAATCATCGGAATACGTGGGATCAAGATATTCTCTACTTTGTACTTTCCCTTGATTTCTGCCTCGATAACTTATTCTAATAGCTTCTTCAATTAGTCTCGTCCCATTGCACAGTCGTAGTTGGTTAATGTTAAGCAGCATGATCACAACTGATCCTACTTTTAATTTTAAATTGTGAGGTGGTAGTCCAGGCAGTTCAAATAAATTTAAAAATTCCGCGAGATAGCTGACTACGTCATCCTGGTTTTTAACTGTGTCAACTAATTTGTACAAAAACAACTTCCACGGAAGAAACAGAGATTCTAAGACGCAATTCTGACATACTAACACGACACTATTAGCATTAGCTGCATCTCGCTGATCATCAGTGCGTTCATCCCGTGTCATAGCTCGTCGCACATGTGACTTGACTTCTACGAACTAAGTCAGGTCGTCTTGTCCGTCGCATAGTAAAAAAGTTTCCGTGAACTTCACAAAGTCACAAAGGAATTCAATTAATTTTAATTTAATTAATTTCAATAATAACTCAATTCAATTCAATTTTAACTTCAGTTAATTAAAATGTCAATTCAATCCACATTCATGAATTCAGAAACACAAATTATAAAGAAGAAATCCAAGGATTCACCAATTTTGAAAACAATTTTCTGTGGTGAAATACTTCAGTGTTACAGTGCAACCAGATATTAATTTCATGTGTAGTCTTCGGAAGCTATATCATCATGCTGCATGCCCGCCTCGGTATTTAGATGGTAGCATGTCTGCCTCAAGAGGTCCCGAGTTCGAATCTCGGTCAGGGTGAGTTACCTGGATAAGGTTTTTCCGGGGGTTTCCCTTATTCTGAAAGACGAATGTCAGGTAACTTTAAGCTTCATGGATCCCGAACTCATTTGAGCATCATTACACCCATTTTGTTCATCGTCCGATATGACAACGTTGGAGGACGTAAATTACAAAAAAAAAAAAAAAAAAAAAAAGATCATGCTGCATAAAAAATTCAATCTTGATAACAAACGATAGACGTTATTCAACAAAATTTGGTAACTGCAGGAGCTTTGAAGACTTTAGCAAGGAGTGGACAAAGCTTTTGTTTTTCAAAAATAAAAGAAGGTGTATGCGTTCCGTAAAATGTTTGCGTGTGTATTTTTACATTTAGTTTATAGCTTTGTCCATTATCATTTCAGATTTTTCAGGCCTTATAAACCTTCCTTGGAATTATACAAATATTTTAAAACCAAAATTAGGCAAATCGGTTCAGTCGTCCTTTAGTTTCTGTGAGGCTAACAAACCGTCAGTTGTCTATATCATATATACACACATCGTCCACTAAGTAGATATTTGACTCAGCGGCAACTTTGACGACTAGTCATAATGCTGAAAATTACGATTGGAGTAAAAAGAACGGAAACTATTGCTGTTAATGGTGACTTCGTTCACCATTATTCTATGGAGAACCCACAATTCATTTCCAGTCCACAGAATTTTCAATTAAAAGACAGTATCCGCTTTTTTAAATGTTTTGTTATAACTCCAATGTATTTTGTATTCAAGAGCACATGGTCTTTGTTTGCGTGTGTACTCACTGAAAAAGGTTATCAACATCGACTGAGTGGCTTTGAGAATATCTGACATATACGCCAACTTTTCTGTCTTTATAATATTGTATAGATATTGCCTTTCAATCATTTCGATGCCTTCAGCAATTAATAAAGTTTTCTCATTTCTAAGAAGGATATTCGCACGTAATAAAGAAACAGTTGCATACATTAGGATACCGTCGAATTAAAATAGTGGAGTGATGAGCATCAGTTATTGAAAAACATCAAACACAACATTTACACACATATTTACCATTCAATTTAAAACTGATAGCACGATCTTGCGTTATTAAAATAAAATATGCTAGTCTTGAAATGTACTCAAAATAAGCAGTGGAAATGTTGTTACTGATTTTAGCATAATATTTTGTCACTCCTTACTTTAAAAATGATAAAAAAAAGTGAAGGTTAACGTATTATATACATAAAATTCAAGATATAGGTTCTATTTATTCCATAACTAATGTTATACAAAATATCATTAGGACCACTTTTTGCAGAGTGCTAATAACATTATTAATTCTATGTTATTATTATTATTTGTAGTGGAATACTAGCAGTATTTAGCTAGTTACACTTTCTGCATCTGTTAACGCCAAATAGTTACACTGGTTTTGAAGAAATTACATACGCTTCAACCCATGTACATATTTCCATCTTGGATAGCAGTAAATCTGAGGTTGTTATTGGGGAAGTTAAGCTATGTGACTGAGAATGAATAACTGTGTCTGCAAATGATGAAAGTACTCAATATTAGTCTATATGTTCCACTGTTATGTGTTCAATATTGAACAGGACATCTAGTGTTCTTATTGACAGTTTTGTATTCGCTATGTTTCTTCCAAGTGGTAGTCTCTTAATAAAGGAAGCTTTAAAATAAGATTTACTAAAGGCCACAAATAAGCGAGATTCAGTAGATTACCAGATAGCAGCACAACGCGTAGGAATGTGTAGCAGAAGCGTTGGTTTCTGTTTGTAATATGACACTAATGTTCTCCATAATGTAAAGTCACCCTGTGTCGCTAGATGGCTCCACTTTCTTTCCCCTGCTTGTGAGAAAAGAAACAGCAAAATATAGCTTTAGAAACTCAAAATAAAATTCATTACCTATTGAGATTACTTAAAGTACATTATTCATTAGCGTGTACATGTAAAACAGCAATAGTTTCCTTCATTTTGCTCCAATCGTAATTTTCAGCATTGTAACTGGTCACTGAAGTCGACGGTGATTTAAATATCTACTTCGTTGGACGATGTATGTGTATGGTATTCAATAATTTTGCACTTCGTCTTCGATATTTTTGGGTCAGGAATACTCATATTAAGCAGATTGAGTACTGAGTAAACTGTGGTACAGAGTGATAACTGCAACAATAATATTCATCTAACTGAAAAAAAAAAAAATATTCCTTCTGTCTCATTGAACCTGGTGCTACCGTGCATTTGCTTAATTTTGTTTTGAGATTTTTAAGCCCAAGTAAGGTTCAAAAGATGAGAGAAAAGGAGTAGCGGCTATTTTATTTTCCCATACAAACTGTTGGTATCTGTCAATTATGATACGTTTATTTAATTTGTTATTGAAACAGACATCTTTAAACTCTTATTATATAAGTGGCTAAGGTTTAGCCTATACACGGCTACTGTGAAGGAATGATTAATTTACAGTAATTAACTTAAATAATAATAATTTAATGACGAAGCCTGGTACTGAAGTACTTACAACAGCACATAAGTCGACACAAACGGTGTATCTGGAATATGAGAGCCCCTAGCGGTTTACCGGGAAAATATAAGAGTCAGCTGGGGAATTTAATGTCATGACGGCACGTTGGCCATGGTAGCTCAATGGGTAAGAGCGACTCGGCGGAAACCAGGAGATCCGTGGTTCAAATCCCAGCCATGCCTTTGAATTTTTCAGTATTTCTCTATCTATTCAAAACTTTAAATTATACATGGCTAGTATGAAGGAATGATTAATTTCCTTCAATTAAGTCACAAATAAAATAAGCATAAACTCTTTTCTCGAAAGCATTTAATTTACGTAAATATGTAGAGACATTATTTTCGAGTCTACTGTGTTATTGGGTGAGTTTTGCAATACACTGTTGTACATCTGTTGTATTATTAAGTCAATATTCTTCTGTCCGTCGTGGTCATGCAAGGAGTTTGCTTACCTCAATAGCGTAGGTGGAGCTTGTCTGGCTCATGCCAACAGGACCCAAGTTCGAATCATGGTCAGCGTAAATTATATGGGTAAGGTATTTTCCGCGACTTTCCCCTATCCTGAAAAATGAATGTCGGGTAAGTCTAAGTTCTATGGACCCTGGACTCATTTGAGCATCATTTTATAATTTGCATTCATCGTCCGATATGATCTTACGTTGGAAAACTTTAATAAAAAAAGTAACCATGTATACTATAGTTATTTCATATTATGAATACCTAACTGTTCCTTCAGCTGCTTTTCTAGCCAGGTTACTTCAACGAAATAAAACATAATGGAACTTCTTGTGTAAACGTTAGTCGTGATTAACGTGAAATAGAAATAGAAGCTTTTCTAAGAATAGTTCAGTGAATGTTAAATTTGAGATTGCTTGTTTTTGGCTATGATCACCGAAAGACTGCGCACAAATAATTTCAAAGACGTGCACGACCGCCCTGGAGTGACTCAGCCTTTAACTGTGATCTGCATTACGAAGGTCCCGGGGTCAAGTCGCATAGGCCGACCAATCTGACTGAAGTGTTTGGTACCATCCTCAGTCACCAAATTAAACACCGAATTGTTAATTTATAACCCTGACCCAAAGTTCCAACTTAAAGAAGAAGCAATAGTATAAATGAATATAGACGCTATGCTACCTATGCTCGCCTCGGTAGCGTAGATGGTAGCGTGCCTGCCTCACGTTCAAGAGGTCCCGATTTCGAATCTTGGTCAGGGTGAGTTACCTGGATAAGGTTTTTTCCGGGTTTTTTCCTTTTCCTGATAGACGAATGTCGGGTAACTCTAAGCTCCATGCACCCCGGACTCATTTGAGCATCATTTCACCCATTTCATTCGTCGTCCGATATGACTTAACGTAGGAAGACGTATATTGCAAAATATTATATGCTACCTATCTACAGGCTGAAGAGGTGGAGTGGAGGTTTCCCTTAAGGCACCTGTCCGACACGTGTAGAAGTAGGTTTACAGTTACCTAGCACTAAGGTCTCTGTGAATACATGTTGAAGTAACATTGTATGGTACAGGGATTAAACCTAGAGGACTAAATGTCCGCTCCACATGGGTTACGAACATAGTTAAAGCGATATATTCGAACTCGGGAGCTCTTGAAGGTGGCAGGCATGCCCCAACTTATGCAACGGAGGTGGCTATTCTGAAATTAAAATCTGTGTTACAGTTAATTTCCAGACGTAGACCTCTGGATGTATATATAAAGGTGGGCAGATTTCGCGAGCAGGGAGATTAAAATAGTAATTACAAATAAAAAAGTGCTATAACATTTTTATCTGGATAATTGAACACTACTGAATACATTATCTGCACCGTTTGGCAAAATAGTAGGATTCCAGAGTAGGATTTGGTTTGTGGCCAGTCATTCGTCCACACCTACAACGAGTGAAATTCTAAACTAGGCCAGCGCTCGAAAGCTGGTTCGCTACGTGCTTGCTACTGCCAGTAGCGAGGGGTAGTACTCATTCGTATTCACGAGACCAAAACTTAAAGCTGCATGAAAAGCTGCGCTTAAGCTGATCAAGGCTAACAAATTCAATTATGAATTACGGAGTTGGCAATACCAACCCTGATTACGGATCAGAAACATAGCGTGCGCGCAGCGTGCACTCTGTTTGACATATTCAATTTACACTTATATTTACTAAATAAATACTAATTAATAATCGTTTGACTGTTGCAATTTTAGTAATCTAAAGTTTTTTGTATATTTTTCATTAGACTTAGTCTTTAAAAATGATATGAGAACATTTTTTGAAGTGGAATCTTCTTTAGGCGCGTTTAGCATTTTTTGTGGGTAGTGAATTAAACTGAGCGGCCACGCTGGAATATGTGACGCTCATTCGGGTGAAGTCGGCTTGAGTCGGCTCAATCCGAACTAACCCCCACCCTCACTTATTCGTTATTTCAGTCTTATGTTGTCCATACCGCTATACACCGTAGATTTTCGCTCGCACTCAACAGTGTATCAACAACACGCATCCAGCTATATTTTAACATATTTCAAATACTATGAACAATTCAGAAACCCAACAGGAGTTTCTTTAAAAATTAATTGTTTTAGGCCCGTTCTTACAAACGTCTGTCAAGTGCCGGTAACCGATCCGGTCAGATAACCTTCTCGTTTTTTTTATTTTTTTATTTTATTTTTTTATGTTATTGTTTTATTTTTTATCTTTATTTTATTTATTTATTTATTTATTTGTTTGTTTGTTTGTTTCGTTATTTATTTATTTGTTTGTTTGTTTGTTTGTATGTTTGTTTGTATGTTTGTTTGTTTGTTTGTCTGCTTGCTTGCTTGTTTGCTTGCTTGCTTGCTTGTTTGTTTATTTATTTATTTATTTATTTATTTATTTATTATTTATTTATTTATTTATTTATTTATTTATTTATTTATTTATTTATTTATTTATTTATTTATTTATTTATTTATTTATTTATTTATTTATTTATTTATTTATTTATTTATTTATTTATTTATTTATTTATTTATTTATTTATTTATTTATTTATTTATTTATTTATTTATTTATTTATTTATTTATTTATTTATTTATTTATTTATTTATTTATTTATTTATTTATTTATTTATTTATTTATTTATTTATTTATTTATTTATTTATTTATTTATTTATTTATTTATTTATTTATTTATTTATTTATTTATTTATTTATTTATTTATTTATTTATTTATTTATTTATTTATTTATTTATTTATTTATTTATTTATTTATTTATTTATTTATTTATTTATTTATTTATTTATTTATTTATTTATTTATTTATTTATTTATTTATTTATTTATTTATTTATTTATTTATTTATTTATTTATTTATTTATTTATTTATTTATTTATTTATTTATTTATTTATTTATTTATTTATTTATTTATTTATTTATTTATTTATTTATTTATTTATTTATTTATTTATTTATTTATTTATTTATTTATTTATTTATTTATTTATTTACTTATTTATTTATTTATTTGTAATTTACGTCCTCCAACGTTGTCATATCTCACGATGAATGAAATGGCTGATATTATGCTCAGATGAGTCCGGAGTCCATGCAGCTTAGAGTTACCCGACATTTGTCTATCAGGATAAGGGAAACCCAGGAAAAACCCTATCCAGGTAACTCACCTCAACCGAGATTCGAACTCGGGACCTCTTGAACGTGAGGCAGACACGCTACCGAGGCGGGCCTAACCTTCTGTCATTTAACAAGTCGACAACATGTCAAATTCCACTTTAAACAATAATAATAGTCAAAAGGGACAGATAATATCACCGAAGTTCGGTATTTGAATAATTAAAACCACAATAACGAAAAATGAAACGAGTGTGCCAATTGGAAATAAAAGTGTTAGGTATTCGTGAAAGAGATGTTTCATTTAAGAACTGGTTATTTTTATTAACAATTTCTGTTTATTGTGAGTAGTAAAACGTAAAAAATCAATAAATTAAATGTAATAGCACGTAAATAATAAAATTGTCACGTATTAAAATGACGTTTTGCGTTTACCTTCATTTACAACTTATAGGTTATGTTTTTCACCAAAATGAAAGACCGACTGAGGGTCAAAACATTTGAGATATAAATTTGATTTTTTATAGAAAAAAGATTTAAATATATATTATTTAGTTCGGAAAATGAACATTTAAGGCAAGACTACACTGAAAATTCGCCGAAAATGTTGAAAATCATGGAATTTTCTTTTTGGGCAGTTTTGGTAGCTCAGAGGTTGTAGTAGTAGATGGCATGATATTTTTATCATTTGCACTATTTTAGGCCATCGCGTAACAATGTAAAAAGACCTTTAAAAATCGTTAAAAGTAACGATAGTGACTTTAAAATTGATTTTCTGAGACACTTTTTATAACACTTTTCAGTATACAAAATGCCTCACGCGCCAAAGTTTTCCATTTAAAGTCGTAAAACTTCCAGGAAATGTCCATAATATTTAAATAAAAAACTTATTCATTCCCCTTTTTGTTAATGCTCTTGTTTTGAAAATTATACGGTGTTAAGTAATAAAATGAGCTAATATTTTCAAAGTTTTGAGAGCTAACACGTGGAATATATTTTAGAACAAATGCTACAAGAGTATTCAGAAAAATAAGAATGTGGGTCTTTTAACATTACTCTGTACTAGCCAAAAACAAGGATTCAACTTAAAAACTCAAATTTTTTGACGCGTAGAACATTTTTAAGTTTTACAGTATTTTAACAAAAAAATGATAATTAATGAACTATTAGTTGCAGCAACATAAAACTTTGCATGCACGTTTAAAATTATACTCTAATTATGTGGTTAAATTTTCATAATGAGAGGTTTATTAGTATAGAATTTGGAATTTTCAGTGTAGCCTTGCGTTAAAGACAAAACATCGAAAAAAAAAACATCGATGTTATAAAAATATTGACCTCAATATATCGATGTGAAATAACATTCGATGTTTTCCAGTAAACTTCGACGTGTAGCAAATCTAACCATCCAATTTAATTAGTACTTATGGAAGAATACAGTTGGTTTACCTAATTGTCTAATCATTGAAAATAAATCCTTCTTCCTTTCTGACCAATACCAAGTGGAATTAGGTATGGAACGTAAAAAAGCCAGGTTACTTTCAATACAATTATGGATGTAATTCCCAGATTTAATTTCCTCTTTAGTAATATTACATTTTCTTCGTATGTGTTTGAATGCAAAGGTAAGAAGTTCAGGGCTATTATAATAAATGAAAAGGCGTTACTCCACGTCTATCCGACCGTCTTAATTCACTAGTTGCCATCATAAAGGGAGTAACAGTAACGCCTTCTCGAAACTGCCGAAATTGACCCAGGTAAATTGAGGGAAATGACAATTGTTCAGCGTGTTTGTCAAATAATAAACTGATTGGCAAATTATTTTCTCCTGGGGTCTCTTTGCGCAAGAATGAGTGTCAACATTATATTTAAATAATTTTTAATAATATTTTATAATGAATAGTTTGTATGTTTTAACTTCTGTCATGTGGTCTTAAGCACACACAATATTTTTTTCCCATCCACATAGAGTTAAAAACCAATGATGTCTCACACGTACACGTACTTCTCTTTACATTGCCACATAAACAAAAGGACGGCTCCGATATAGAGTCACACATTAAACGCGTAAGCCCAAGTGCAGGGTTATGGTATATCATTCTTTCTTAGGGTTATAGCTCAGAATGAGGAGGATTTCAATAGCTATTTCCATTTTATTTATCATAAAAATATCTTAAACATAATATATTTTAAAGAAAATTAAAAGTAAAGAAAATTTTTCTATGTAAAAGGTGGTTTAGGGTACCACAATTTTCTTAATATTTTCTTATACATAATAAAAGAGTAATCCACGGCGTAACAGCCCACAAAATTAGCCTGAGCCTGCTAACTTGACTGTTTTCCACATGACCATATACGCCAGACAGAGTTAGACGATCGCCTAACCGATACGCACAGGCGATGTGGTCAGCATCATGGCACCTCCAGCCGGAAAGTTGGTAGTCCTGATCGGATTCGCTACCTATTGCAGCTCCTCATATTCCTCAGTGCTGAGTGGATACCCGAGTCTTGAAATACATACCTTATACGTGTGTGATCGAACCGGGTGCAGCAGAGCACAACGCTCCGGCCCACTACTTCACGATGCAGGACATTAGATATAATAACAATATAGCTCAGACGACAGCTTTTTCGCTTATAAATTGGTATTACAATTTTGGACTATTTTATATACTGGAACACTCGAGAGAAGTTTGGTAAAATGTAAAGAGGAGCGCTACTTATTTCAGGAGTGTTGTGTGCATTTGAAGTCTGCTTCTCCTCACAGATATTTCTAGAACGTTTCCGTTTATAAGAAAACTAGCTGACCCGACGAAATTCCTACCACCAATAGAAGTTGCCTAAATTTATCTATATAAATAGAACAAATTCGGATTAGTTATTCTGCAATTGAAGTGAAGCTTATATACAACACAGTTACAATTAACTTAATCAGTTTTAAACCTTCTGATAAACAACCCTTTTGTGTTTTTTCTCTTCTTTTTTGTGGTGCGTAAATATATAAATATAATGGCTTTCCGACGCGTGAACACGCGACTTATAATTAATTGTCATTGACAGAAACAGGGAAAATCCAGGTTGATTCCGCAGACTTCCATCGAGTGACCCAGCAATTTATTTATGGTCATCTCAAAGGCCAAACTCACGGGAAATTGCAGATGCTTGAAATAAAAAGGTATATCCGTTGGAATCATCGGCATCAGAATATCTTCTACTTTGTACTTTCCTAATGAGGAGAACTTGGAAAGCAAAAAGCTTTTCTCCAGTATGTTGTTTTAGCTTTGTTCAGTCTTGATATTATTGAAAGTTAGGTTGGGCCAGATGATTTCTGTACTAGCTGACCCGGCGAGCTTCGTATCGCCAATAAAAGTTTTATGAACATATCTATATAAATACAGCAAATTCGAATTAGTTATATATTTATTCTGCAACTGTGGAAGAAGTTTAAATACAACACAGTTACAATTAAGTTAATAAATTCAAAGCTTTCTGATAAAGAGGATATTTTACTTTTTGTGGGACGTAAATATATAAAGATTATGGTTATCCGAAGCGCGAACACGCGACGTGTAATTGTCCATGACACAGGGAAACTCCAAGTTAATTCCGCAAATTTCCAACGATTGCCTTAGCGATTTACAGTCCGGTCGTTGTATCTCCGGCTCTGACGTTTTGCGACTGCAAGTGGTGGAGAGGGAAGGTTAATAGTACCAACATACAATAATGAGCAATTGGAAACATATCCTCAAAATTATCTTTAGAGTAAAAATATAGTACTATATTAGCTTTAAAATACTGAAATCCAACTTTCAATTTCATTAATATGTAAGATATCTATTTCAACAATACCCTATTCGAATATTTCGTTCACACCTTTCACATACACTAACATCATCTGTTGGTAGTACAGGGAGCCTGTACATCCGGTGTTGTGGTCAGGAAGTTAAAACTGTCTGCTAGTGCCAATCAGCATTGTCGCTGCTAGGCGTGGTTTCCGAACCCAACACCGTGTTGCCAGGTTAAATTTGTTTGAGCCACGTGACTTTAGCTGCTTGCGCTGGTGAATATTCTTTTCTATATTTTGCGCGCGTAAATTCTGATTTTTAGTGTTCGTAAGTCCTATTATTATCGCTATTATTATAATAATATGGCTACTGGTTCGTGAAATATGCAAATACGTGAAATGCTTAAAATACGCATTGTTCCTCTGGTGGAAATTCCCGCTAAAGAACTGGCAACAGCCTGCTTCCCCCTCTCGAGAAATCTCAGAGCCGGAGATAGAGTGGCCGAACTGTAATTATGGTCATAGCAAAGGCTAAACGCACGGGAAATTGTAGAAGCTTAGAACCAAAAGGTTGGAATCATCGGAGTACGTGGGATCAAGATATATTCTCCTTTGTACTTTCCCTTGATGATTGCTGCCTCGATAACTTATTCTAATAGCTTCTTCAGTCAGTCTCGTCCCATTGCACAGTCGTAGTTGGTTAATGTTACCAAGAATGATCACAACTAATCCTACTTTTAATTTTAAATTGTGAGGTGGTAGTCCATGCGATTCAAATAAATTTCAAAACTCTGTGAGATAGCTGACTACGTCATCCTGGTTTTTAACTGTGTCAACTGATTTGTACGAAAACAACTTCCACGGAAGAAACAGAGACTCCAAGACGCAATTCTGACACACCAACAGGACAGTATTAGCATTAGCTGCATCTCGCTGATCATCCAGTACGGTCATCCCGTGTCGTAGCTCGTCGCACATGTGACTTGACTTCTACGACCTAAGTCATGTCGTCTTGTCCTTGGTATAGTAAAAATTTTCCGTGAACTTCACAAAGTCACAAAGGAATTCAATTAATTTAAATTTAATTACTTTCAATAATAATTCAATTCAATTTTAATTTAAAATAATTAAAATGTCAATTCAACTCACATTCACGAATTCACAAACACAAATTTTAAAGAAGGAATTCAAGTATTCACCAATTTTGACAACAATTTTCTGTGGTCAAATATTTATAGTGTTACAGTGCAACCAGAAATTAATTTTATGTCTAGTCATCAGAAGCTATATTACCATGCTGCATGCCCGCCTCGGTAGCGTAGATGGTAGCATGTCTGCCTCACGTTCAAGAGGTGCCGAGTTCGAATCTCGGTCAGGTTGAGTTACCTGGATAAGGTTTTTCCGGGGGTTTCCCTTATCCTGAAAGACGTATGTCGGGTAACTCTAAGCTTCATGGATCTCGGACTCATTTGAGCATCATTACACCCATTTCGTTCATCATCCGATATGACAACGTGGGGGGACGTAAATTACATAAAAAATTCAATCTTGATAACAAACTATAGACGTTATTTAATACAATTTGTTAACTGCAGGAGCTTTGAAGACTTTAGCAAGGAGTGGAATATCTTTCTACTTTGTCATGCTTTTGTTTGTCAAAAATAAAAGAAGGTGTATGCGTTCCGTAAAAAGTTTGCGTGTGTATTTTTACATTTAGTTAATAACCTTGTCCATTATCATTTCAGTTTTTTTCTGACCTTTTAAACCTTCTTGGATTTATACAAATATTTTAAAACCAAAATTAGACAAGTCGGTTCAGTCGTCCTTTAGTTTCTGTGAGGCTAACAAACCGTCAATTGTCTATATCATATATACACACATCGTCCCCTAAGAAGATATTTGAATCAGTGGGAACCTTGAGGACTAGTTATAATGCTGAAAATTACGATTGGAGTAAAAAGAACGGAAACTATTGCTGTTAATGGTGACTTCGTTCACCTTTATTCTATGGAGAAACAACAATTCATTTCTAATCCATAGCATTTTCAATTAAAAACCAGCATCTGCCTTTTTAAATGTTTTGTAATAACTCCAATGTCTTTTGTATTCAAGAGCACATGGTCTTTGTTTGCGTGTGTACTCACTGAAAAAGGTTATCAACATTGACTGAGTGGCTTTGAGATTATCTAACATATACACCAAATTTTCTGTCTTTATAATATTGTAGAGATATTGCCTCCCAATCATTTCGATGCCTTCAGCAATTAATAAAGTTTTCTCATTTCTAAGAAAATATTCACACATAATAAAGAAACAGTTGCATACATTAAGATACCGTCGAATTAAAATAGTGGAGTGATGAGCATCAGTTATTGAAAAACATCAAACACAACATTTACACACATATTTACCATTCAATTTAAAACTGATAGCACGATCTTACGTTATTAAAATAAAATATGATAGTCTTGAAATGTATTCAAAATAAGCAGTGGAAATGTTATTACTGATTTCAGCATAAGATTTTGTCAATCCTTTATTTTCCTAGTGATATAAAATTCAACAAAATAGGAGGTCAACGTATTATGTACATAAAATTCAAGACATAGGTTCTATTTATTCCATAACTAATGTTATACAAAATATCATTAGGACCACTTCTTTCAGAGTGCTAATAACATTATTAATTCTATGTTATTATTATTATTTGTAGTGGAATACTAGCAGTATTTAGCTAGTTACACTTTCTGCATCTGTTAACGCCAAATAGTTACACTGGTTTTGAACAAATTACATACGCTTCAACCCATGTACATATTTCCATCTTGGATAGCAGTAAATCTGAAGTTGTTATTGGGGAAGTTAAGCTATGAGACTGAGAATGAATAACTGTGTCTGCAGATGATGCAAATATTCAATATTAGTCTATATGTTCCACTGTTATGTGTTCAGTATTGAACAGAACATCTAGTGTTCTTATTGACAGTTTTGTATTCGCTATGTTTCTTCTAAGTGGTAGTCTCTTAATAAAGGAAGCTTTAAAATAAGATTTACTAAAGGCCACAAATAAGCGAGATTCAGTAGATTACTAAAAATTTATCACCAGATAGCAGCACAACGCGTAGGAATGTATAGCAGAAGCGTTGGTTTCTGTTTGTAATATGACGCTAATGTTCTCCATAATGTAACGTCACCCTGTGTCGCTAGATGGCTCCACTTTATTTCCCCTGCTTGTGAGAAAAGAAACACCAAAATATAGCTTTAGAAACTCAAAATGAAATGCATTTCCTATTGAGATTACTTAAAGTACATTGTTTATTAGCGTGATCATGTTTAACAACAATAGTTTCCGTTCCTTTTGCTCCAATCGTAATTTTCAGCATTGCAACTAGTCATTGAAGTCGCCGGTCTTTCAAATATGTACTTCGTTAGACGATGTATGTGTGCATTTTCAATTCTTCATAAAAACTTTACCCACTTCTAAACTATATACCCTCTAAAACAATCCCACCGCCTAACCACAATCTTTCTACTTAAACAACCATTCCTCTACCAGCAAAGGACCTAGTCCTGGTACGGTTATAGTCAGGGAAGCACCGCCTGAAAGGCGGCTAACTTTCCAGCGACGAGTACTCCGAGTATGTGTGCATATGATATTCATAATTTGTAACAGGAATACTCATATTAAGCACATTGAGTACTGAGTAAACTGTGGTACAGAGTGATAACTGCAACAATAATATTCATCTAACTGAAAAGGGCATTCGTTCCGTCTCATTGAACCAGGTGCTACCGTGCATTTGCTTAATTTTGTTTTGAGATTTTTAAGTCCAAGTAAGGTTCAAAAGAAACTATTTTATTTTCCCATACAAACTGTTGGTATCCGTCAATTATGATACGTTTATTTCATTTGTTATTGAAACAGACATCTTTAAACTCTTATTATATAAGTGGCTAAGGTTTAGCCTATACACGGCTACTGTGAAGGAATGATTAATTTACATTAATTAACTTAAATAATAATAATTTAATGACGAAGGCTGGTACTGAATTACTTACAACAGTACATAAGTCGACACAAACGGTGTATCTGGAATATGAGAGCCCCTAGCGGTTTACCGGGAAAATATAAGAGTCAGCTTGGGAATTTAATGTCATGACGGCACGTTGGCCATGGTAGCTCAATGGGTAAGAGCGACTGGGCGGAAACCAGGAGATCCGTGGTTCAAATCCCAGCCATGGCCTTGAATTTTTCAGTTTTTCTCTGTCTATTCAAAATATTAACCTATACATGGCTAGTATGAAAGAATGATTAATTTCCTTCAATTAAGTCACATACAAATAAAGTAATCATAAACTCTTTTCTCGAAAGCATAGAATTTACGTAAATATGTAGAGACACTGTTTTCGGGTCTACTGTGTTATTGGGTGAGGTTTGCAATACACTGTGTACATTTGTTGTAATATTAAGTCAATAGTCTTCTGTCCGTCGTGGTCATGCAAGGAGTTTGCTCACCTCAATAGCGTAGGTGGAGCTTGTCTGGCTCATGCCAACAGGACCCAAGTTCGAATCTTGGTCAGCGTAAATTATATGGGTAAGGTATTTTCCGCGACTTTCCCCTATCCTGAAGATGAATGTCGGGTAAGTCTAAGGTCTATGGACCCTGGACTCATTTCAGCATCATTTTCTAATTTGCATTCATCGTCCGATATGATCTTACGTTGGAAAACTTAAATAAAAAATGTAACCATGTATACTATAGTTATTTCATATTATGAATACCTAACTGTTCCTTCAGCTGCTTTTCTAGCCAGGTTACTTCAACGAAATAAAACATAATGGAACTTCTTGTGTAAACGTTAGTCGTGATTAACGTGAAATAGAAATAGAAGCTTTTCTAAGAATAGTTCAGTGAATGTTAAATTTGAGATTGCTTGTTTTTGGCTAAAATATGTTCCGTATGTTTAGGTGGAATAAATCTTCATTTTAGCTTTTTTATACCTAAAATTACATTTTTTAGTTTTTGCTTCGTTTTGCTTCTTCATTTGAAGAAGGCAAAAGAATTGTTTATATAGGTTAGTTCAAGTGTCAAACTCTCATTTAGAATCTCTTCTAGGTGCAGCGAAATTCATATGTTCAGCTTCAGGAAACTTGAAATCGGTATATACCTTGAAATTTGTGGATTAAATAGTGAGGACAAAAATACGTTAAAACCTGAAGTTCCGAGTACCAATTATAACAACGCTTATTTTGTAGCCAAAAAAATTGTGGCCTGTTACCTACCAATTTTTATAAATTGAAAAAATGAAGTATCTAAAAGTCATTAGAATACATGAAATGAAAGAGCCTTCTATTTGTATCAGGCGGCGATGGGATAACTTGGGATGAGAGTAAGACCTGCCAATCAATAGTGACAGCCAAAGCAATTTGATATTAGCTTCATGAGCCTTGTGGCACTTTATATTCGATATCCCCCAGTCGTTATATGTTCGTATTGTGCTGAGGCGGAGCGATAGGATTCTGGAACTGCCCTTGCGTGAAGTGTCCCGGGCGGTTACCTTGGGAACGGAGAAAGGAGCTTGGCGGTAGTTAGGGGCAACCACATGAAAGAAGATTATTTCAATTTCTGTTTCCTCGGGGACGCTTGCCTTTGTTCCACGATAAGAGTGACGTGTTCTGAACTTGTTTACACCGACTCCCTCATTACCGCCACTAACGAACACCCTTCCCCCGATCACTTGTCCACAACTACACTAGCCTTGTTACTGGGTGCAGAATTTTATACTCTGTTACTAATGAGCGAATTTCCAGCTCCCTTTCAAATCACGAGAAAAGCGAAGAAAATATTATGCGGTTTGCAAACTGCAAAGCACGACCCCACTAGTTCTCCTGCCTTGAGGGAACTCAGATGTACATATTGACCGTCTGTAAACGTTAAATACAAAAATTGTACGCTTCACGAAGGCGTATAAGGTTTCTATTTTTCACTTAGATGAATATTATTCTTGCAGTTATCACTCTGTACCACAAATTACTCTGTACTCAGTTTGATTAATATGATTATTTCAGTTCAAACAGTAGCTTTTTCTTGTTAGTCGTATACAATTGTGAATATTATATATACACACATATCGTCCGACGAAGTACATATTTGAATCACCGGCAACTTCAGCGACTGCTTACAATGCTGAAAATTACGATTGCAGTAAAATACGGAAACTATTGTTGTTATAGATGATCACGCTAATAAGTAAGTTTCTTTAAGTTATATAAATAGGTAACGAATTTCATTTTGAGGTTCTAAAGCTATATTCTTTTTTTTTCCTTTCAAGAAGGAGAAATAAAGACGAGCCATCTGGCGACACAGGCCGCAGTTATATCAGGGAGAATATTGGTGTCATATTGGAACAGAAACCAACGCTTTTTCTATATGCTTCGTACATTCGTTCCCATTAAACTGCTATCTGGTGATAAATTTCATTGTAGGTATAAGGGGAGTAAAAGAGACGGAAGCGATACCCAACTTCTTAGAACGTGTTTCGCAATACACTATATTTGAAACGTTATACTCCTATATTTTAAGAAACAAAAGAATCGTTGCTTACTTTTAAAAATAATATTAAATATTTGAAATCTAATATCTGTAGCCAGGAACACTTTGAAGGTGATTAGTGCCACAAATACATGCCACGTAAGTAAAGGTATAGCTTTTCGCCTCGTTAAGCACTTATGGTTTACAAATTATATAAACTTTATTCAGGATTAAGAGGATATCTTATCCTTTTTGCGTAAAATTAAACATATAAAGTTTTTAAAAATAAGTTAGATAAATCTTAATCCTTGGTGCAATTTTTGAGAAATCAAAAACTAATAAAACATTTCCATGTCTGAGGTACCTCATCTTGAATTTTTCGAGAGAAGAAAACTTGAGGCAAATCGTGAATAAAAGTAAAGAAAAGAATCAAGTATTTTCTAGTCCAAAGCATTCACAATTACCTTCGTAAGTATTGTTGTAATCTACTCTCTCTACTAGATCCCTACAGTAAGCACAGGAAGTATTGTGTTTCGCGCAAAATTCTATACCGATATTCCATAGGAAAAATATGCTTTGGGATTCCCTAATCGCCTCACCTCAAAACAAACAAAAAAAGGAAAAGGAATAGTAATGTGTATATGTGCGTTTGGATATACCTGTGTAAATGTGAGAGATAGAAAGAGAGAGAGAGAGAGAGAGAGAGAGAGAGAGAGAGAGAGAGAGAGAGAGAGAGAGAGAGAGAGAGAGAGAATAGCCTAGCTCTAAAAGGAAACTTGCTATTTGAGTATATAGAGTCAACATGAAAAATTCAATGCCATGGCCGGGATTTGAACCACGATTCACCTGGTTTCCGTCCAGTCGCTCTTAACCTTTCAGCTACCATGGCCAACGTGCCGTCCTGACATTAAATTCTCAGAGAATCGTGGTTCAAATCCCGGACATGGCATTGAATTTTTCATGTTGACTCTATCAAAAACCTTAGCCTATATACGGCTAGTGTGTTGAAATGATTAATTTCCATCAATTAACTGAAATTGCATCTTCCAAGGATGCTGCACGGAGAATTTAAAGAAACATCCACTACACCAGATTACTCTTACATGGAATAACTCAATTGTTTATATATTATACATATGAATTAGGGTTTGCTAGTCTCGCAAAAACTCGAGAATGACTGAACCGATTTGCCTAATTTTTCTTTTGAAATATTTGTATAAGACCAAGGAAGGTTTGAAAGGTGAGAGAAGAAACCGGAAGTGATAATGGAGCGGATTATTAACTAAATATATAGGCACACATACAAACTTTTACGGAACACACACACCCAGACCTTCTTTTATTCTCGACAGATGGATATATTTTAAAGTACAAAGATATTCCACTCCTTGCCAAAGTCTTCAAAGATAATTCACTCGTCCTCGACATGAAGTCGCCATTGACACCTTGACCGGATTTATTACATTACCCACAGGTTTCTGTCACTTCACAGATTAGAAAGAGGAGCTTTTTCAGCGTGCTTTTCCGGATATGACACAACAGAACACTAACTATAATTGTCTGAGTGAACGAGCAATATTGGCGGCAAAAAGTACAGATGTCGATGATCTCCGTGCGACCTTACAGAATTTTCTTCTGGGGCAGTCGTTTTCGAACAAATCAGTTGACACAGTTAGAAACCAGGATGACGTAGTGAACTATCCCACAGAATTTTAAATACATTAGAATTGTCTGGACTCCCACCTTACAATTTAAAATTAAAAGTAGTATCAGTTGTGATCATGCTCGGTAACATTAACCAACCACGACTGTGCAATGGAACGAGACTAACTGTGAAAAAGCTAATGAATAACGTCATCAAGGTAACAGTCATCAGGGGAAAGTATAAAGGAGAGGATATCTTGATCATACGTATTCCGATGATTCCAACGGATTTACCGTTTGATTTTAAGCGTCTACAATTTCCCCCTGCGTTTGGTCTTTGTGATGATTATAAATAAATTTCAAGGGTGGTCCTTGGTAGTTTGCGGAATCGATTTCGAGTTTCGCTGTTTCTCTCATGGACAATTATACGCCACGTGTTCGCGCGTCAGAAAACCATCATTTTTATATATTTACGCACTACAAAGAAAGGAAAAAATATTGTTTATCAGAAAGCTTTAAATTGATTAACTTAATTGTAACGGCGTTGTAGTTAAACTTGACCCCCAATTGCAGAATAAATAACTAAGCTAAATTTGTTACATTTACAGCTTTTATTGGGGGTACGAAGTTCGCCGGGTCAGCTAGTTGTTAGTGAAAGTAACCAATGGCTATTTATGGGAATTTTGACGTAAGTTGCTGTTAATTAGCGAGTAAAAATATTTAACACCCGAGGCGTTAACGCCGATGGCTTAACTTTCAAGAGAATGATAAATTTCAAATCTCGCTAGTCCCATACATAATTTTATCCGTTACCTAAGAAAAAAATAGAATTGAATTATGAATCATAAAGGTATTAAAATATTCTCCTGTCACAATAATACTTTACCAGTCATGATCGATTGTAACTTGTCGCATAGTTCATCTTCAGCTTACACTAATGGACCAGTATTCAGTTTTAACAATTATACCGTCAATATTAATTATGCAATGAAACCAGAATAACAAATGATATGTCTGCGCATTGTAGATGTCGTATGTTTACTCCCTGCGTTTCATATAGCTAAAGAAAAGTTGAACATCGGACTAAGTCTACGAGGTAATCGATAGTCAAATATTATAATATAACGTCTTTGACACTAAGAGTATGCGTTCCTGAAGAATTATGTATTTTTTCCTCGCAAATTTTAACTTTATACTTCTGATTGACCTTCTATATTGACTCTGCTAGAGATAATTTGAATCTTTTAAGAGATTATTCATGTCTAACAGTGAAAGGTCTACTTTTCAGTAACAAAAGTATCGCATAATGATGTGTCCTTTTATGGTGGTGGATAAAACAAACACTAAACGCTGTTGTACTCATGTATGTTCTAGAAAATGTACTCATTTTACTGCCTAAATAAACTAAGAAAACATCTAAAACTAAAAGAAAAATATTTAAATCATCAATTAAGGTGCCAGAACTTTCGACTTTGCAATAAACGTTAGCAAAGAATAAAACTTAATGTATACCACCAATAGAGTACATATTAGTCAAGTAAAGAACAGCTGAGATCCCTGTGTACTATCTGTAAAAGTCCAGAGCAGTTAAAGGGCGTCCATAGTTAAGAAGAAGAAAATGTAAAAAGCCAGCTGTTGTTGGTTCCGACCTCGCCTCCTGCATGTTTAGCTTCTGATATAGAAATCTAGGAAACAATTTTAATCCATGTAGATTATTTTATTAAGAAATAAAAATCACGATAACTGTACACTTCTAGAAATTGAAAAAATTGGGACAAGGAAACATTGTACAATATTTGGAAATAAAATGCTGGATAAAACGTTTGCTTCAAATTGCACGGTGCTCTGTTTAATATATTACTAGTTTCATAAAAATGAATATTTTGTTTAACCCCGTTGTCAATTGCTAGGATAATATAAGTACAGTCGGTGTACTGGAATTTTGTTCCGCAGATGTTTTTTAACGTGTTTACTTGGGGCTGTAACTGTTAAGCACACTTAAAAGTCATAGGTGTGGGCGAGGTTTTAATCCGTGACCTTGAGATGAATAGCCAGAAGCTAACCAACTAATTAACCCAAATCGACTCATTAATTACTTTATTCACTGGCATCTAGTTCTCTTTACAATGTATTTTTGTATCCATTTTTACCCTTTATTATATAATTAAATGTTTCCTATGATATGTAATGTATTAATCTCATTTCTTTTGGATACTTCGATCTTAGCCTTACATGGTATGATATTTTTGTCGTATGACTGCATAATTGAATGTAAGGGAACGTAATCATGCTGAACTCTCTCAAAATTTCAACATTAATTATTTCCTTTTCTTGTTCCTCAAACATTTTAAATTCCTTCCTTGTCGAGACGTAAAAATAAGAAAATATACGAGTGTTATATCCATTGTAAGTAATGTAACATTAGTGCCTAACCAATGTAAATTCTTCAACCAGGTTTTCCAGATCCATACAGAGATGTTTTAAATGCGGCTGCATAAATGAAAATAAACTTATTAAATTTTGCAGAAATGACTGAAAATTGAGAAAGGCGTAATTTTATTTTTGGCAGCAATTACAATTAATTTTATAAACCATTCACTTGCTAAATTTCAATCGTATTTCAGCGTTGGTAAGACGCGAGCAAAAATTACAATGCTATGCGAAATGACAATAGGCGTGTAATTTGCTGTTCTAAAGAAGCAGGTTTATCAAAAACGGTTACCATTAATTTATGCACGGTGTTCATTTTTATCTGTAATTTTGCCGCGCAAAATTTGACGCCATCAGTTTTTTTCAAACAAAAAGTACGTCAACTTGATGATACCTGGACACTTCTGACAACATTACTTTCCGAGGGACTTGTCTGAATGCTGAATAGCGTTGCATAAACTCCTCTATGCAGCGGTTTAAACTATATTTATATGTCGCACCAATTTTAATGCCGGTACGAAGGTAGCTTCAACCACGTAGGTGCGGTGCTCTGTGTTCATATACAGGGGAAGTTGGTTGTATTACTTACCAGCACAACCATACTGAGAGCGCTGTAATTTGCTTAGTGTTCCGCAAAAGTTACTGCTTCTTCTCCGTAGAGGGCACCATGATTTCAAGATTGACTCACCAGTCAACTATGACGTCATTCTTACTTAATCGAAGGGCGGGAGATAACGAATAAAAATGAACACCGTGTATAATTCGTTTACACTTAGCACAGGTTAAATAAACTTGATGCCCTTTCATGAACCCCTAAAATATCAAAAAGCAGGTCAAGCGATATATGGCATTCGATCCACATTCTACCACCCCTGTTGTTCAGCAGTCGCATGTTTTAATAATTTCATCTTTCTTAAACACAAAAGTCACATATTGCTGATTAAGATTACGTTTGTAAGCAAAGTATCCAACACTGCTATGGTTCTTACTTCTCATGCACTACTTAATCGGAACTAAAAAACCGCATAACTATTTTGTATGTTTATTGACAACGATTGGTGAAATATTGTTTTTTTTTTTTTTCAAAATTACAAGGATAGCCTATTGCTGCCATGTCTTCGGAAGAGCAAGGGAAACTTTGACAATTTTGATTCTCATAAGCATCTACGCAAAACCGCCCGAGAATCATGTGACCCTTAGCGCAGATTACACTGAAGTTGGGTATTTACTTTTGTGAAAATTAGCACTTAGTTGGCACAGATCCAAATCCAAACTTTCGATGCCAGGATATCACTTACCCTGAACCAAGAAGAAGTAATTTTTGCAAATAACTGTGTGCGTGAGTGTGTATGTGTGTGTGTGTGTGTGTGTGTGTGTGTGTGTGTGTGTGTGTGTGTGTGTGTGTGTGTGTGTGTGTGTGTGTGTGAAGGAGAATAACTCAAAAACAAAATTCCGGTAAATAAAAAAACTGGATATTTATGTTCATCATCTCCCAAACTATCCTTTATATGGAAAAAGTTTAGAAAATTTTAATATTCTCAAAAATTGCTCTAAAGAATTTCATTAGAATACTACACGTTTAAAATATTTTTATGATAAATTAAATATACCTATATGTTGAGTTTTCTGGCAATAACTTCTAAAGTGTTTATTCTGGATCATATTTAAAAACTGGTAAACCGTAAGGGATAGACAAGGTCTCTTTACGCAATAAAATAGATTTCTTTGAAGCACACAATTCAATGAGATACATTTTGTTTATTTGTTTGTTTATGAAGTGAAAGCATTTCTAAAAATTCTTACCTCGATTAACTTCAATTAGATAGAAGAGTAAGTTGTTTTCTTATTGTTTCTAATATCAGTTTTTTTCAAGAATGGGAATAGAAAAGTATGTGAATGTAACACATCGGAAGTGTTATCACTAAAGTAATACACATATTTTGGAAGACATATCAATTTTGGAATATTATTTAAAACCTCATACAATACAATAAAAATAAAAAGCAAGATGCTGACAAGCATTAATTTTACTATAAATAATAAACTGCCATAAAAGTTTTAAATGTTTATCTAGGAAGGCCATTTTTAAAACTTGATATAATGGAAATTTTAATTTTGAAGTAATTAGGAGAGACATCGGTGAACTATCCGCAAAAAATGAACAAAAACAATATTTTCCGTTTCTTCTTATTATATTGTACTTTAAGAATTTACTATGAGTTACACCCTAGCGCCATTTGAAGAGACTCTACGTCACGATTTAAATACCCATGCAAGTGGGCGTCACCATTTAATCGCCCATTTTAACATTTTTTTTTCCATTATTTCCGATTATTTTCTTATCTGTTTTCCTTACTTTCACACATACTCACTATACACATAAACTCCCATGCCCAAGACGGGACTCGAACCCGCGACCTTCTTTGCGGCAGAACGCTAGACATACGCTCTATAACCGCGGCTACGGGGGCCGGCGCCTTCGTTAGCTCATTGCAACGGAATTGATGGAATTTTTAGGTTTAAATCACGCGGGTGCTGTATGGTGATATGCAGAGACATCTTCTGGATGTTTGTGAAAGCTACTGAACACAGCGTGCTTATGTTAATTCCCTTTTCTTTTGTTACTTAACCTGCACCATAATCATGTGAACAGCGTGTTTTTTGTAATCGTGTGAGCCCTGGTTAGCAGCTTATATTAAGTTGAGTATAGTTTAGAACAAGAATAAGGCTTGACCTAACATTATGTATACCACTTCCTGGTTCCAAGTATATAATGCATTCCTTGTTGGTTAGGTGTATATCAACAGTGCATATTTTAGTATTTATGAAGCTTGAAAGTTTTGGGGCAATTTTTTTTTAATTTATCTATGTAGTACTTCATAAAATTGTATCAGAATGGATAGGTCGGGTAAGAAAATACAAACAAGAGATCTCTTGCACCATATTGTTAAGATAAGTACAAGAGAGGAACCCCCAAAACATGAGAGCAGTAGTATAATTTATCCTTCAAAATGTGTAGTTGCCTCTGTTACCAGAGATTAGCTAGTATTGTACTGAATTACTGAAGGAAAACCACAGTTTGGCGATTAGAATTTGCTTTGTCACTTATTGTCGTATTGATTAAATATCACAGAGAAGTTTTTGTTTCTAGAAATAAATTTCAAACTGCAATGATTGCAGTTGTTAGTGAATTTCATATGGAGTATAAAACTAGTCTAAATGTTAAGGGAGAAGTTGCAATAGGCAACGTAAGCCATGTAGTAAGAAAATCAGCAGTGTTAGGGATAAACGAAGCCTAAAGCAGAATAATCAAAGTTCACTGACAATAGCACATATAAATCTGCAAGGCAGCAATTAAAATTGACCAAATTAAATTATGAATACGATAATAAACCAACTGAGGGACCATCATATGTATGTATAGTGCAAGAGGATTTTAAGCCAAAAATTAATGTTTATATTTTAAACCTTTCAACCGGACCTTTTTCCATGTTTAATATTTTAGCATTTTAAATGAAAACTCTAATATATTCATTAAAGTTTCTCACTGGAACCATTAGACATACGCAGCTCTCTTAACCATTATCGCAAGGAGCCAACGTTTTAATCATTTACAGTAAAATTCGTAAGGAATGAAACATGTCGACTAATGAACAGAAATTGCAGTTAAAAGTAATAAATATTTTTGTTTGTAAAAAGTATTACAGATACAAGCATCATCGGAAAAGAGCCAAAGATAACCACATCATTGGAGAAAATAGCTAATTGTGTAGCTGATGGATCTTCTAATGGTGTAAGGAACAGAGTAATGTAATTTCTATCTAAAGCTTTAATTTCATTTTTCTTTACTTACAATTTTCAACATTCTTGTATAGTCAAAATTCTCTAGACATTGCAATTCCCAATAGATTTCTTTAAAACTCTGATATAGCGTAAAAACCTCAGCATTATTACAGCTATATGTTGAGGCATTATTTATTAGGACCTCATTAAGATATATATGTATATGAAATAATGTAACATGTGTGTAAAAGAAATGTCCCAACGAAAGAATGTTTTCACTACATGCAAAGAATGCTCTTTAGTTTTTTTTAAACAGAAGCCGAGGGTTGGTTAATGACCATATCCACCCACAACCCAGACGCTGAGGAATGCAGGTCAGAAACTGAAAGCCAGTTGGGGTGAAGTTGTTAAGATCTGAGGGTGGAAAGCGACAGCTGTACGGACCAATAGTGAAAACATTCTTTACCGGGGACTTGATGTAAACTGTGAGTGAAATAAACAGTTATTAGTGCATAATTTCTTATTGTTTCTCCTCCTACGAACTGAGATCTCCATACCCGCATGCTCTCCGTAAACCTTACCCAATCAGCAGCCGTGGACACAACTTAGACAGCACTAATAAATCAACTCCGAATAATAACACACAATAGCATTTGTCAATGACATAAAGTTCCTGCAAAAGTGACGCAAGTGAAGGGGGGAACGCGACAAAGAATGGCGCCCAACGTGGGGCACGAAGGAATAGAGAAACAATGATGGTGTTGATGAATTAGTGCGAGAAGAAAGAAGAAAGTAGTGCAGAAAAAGACACCTAGGAAACGCTAACTAGAACGAGAAAGAAGTGGATCAGACATCATAGACGACCAGCATTGCAACACCTCTCATCAGCAACAGGGAACACGGAAAGAACTTGAGGAAGAAAGGGGCAGAGTTTTCAGAGCAACTTTACATTTACATCTAGGACCAGTGGTTATCATTTTTACGGGACGGAGTAAAACGACATAAACAAAGGTCAGATCTAAACAAAATAGAATTGTAGTGTGTTTGTTATTTAAGATTTTTCAGCTTCTATATGTTATTAAGAAATAAGAAAACAATTTGTAGAAAAATGTCAGATGTAGAAAAGCCAACAGTAGAATCAGTAGAGGTTAATACACTGTCAACAGAAATAGATATGGAACCCGAGCAGGTAGCTAACCCAGATGTAGTATTAAGTATGAATGACACAGAAATTTATCAGGTGGAAAGTTTAGATTCACAGACGGTAACCAAAAAGTCGAACGGTGAATTGCATGCACTGATAGAAATAATGAAATCAATAGATCAGAAATTAGAGAAACATGGTCAGGAAATGAAATTAATAGATCAGAAATTACGGAAACATGGTCAGGAAATGAAAGCAATAGATGAGAAATTAGAAATGCAGGGTCAAGAAAGTAAAAGAATTAGGGATGAACTCAAAGAGGAAATGCAAAAGACAGTGTATCAATTAAACAACAGACTTTATGAAGTAGAAAAGAGGGTAGAACAGATTTCTAAAGAAAATCAGGATAAGCTGAAAAGCACTGTAAGTGAAATTTGTAAGGAAATGTCCATCCGAGAGGATAGATTATTCGAGGAAATTGTAAAGAGCTCAAAAGAGATTGTACAGGTTAAGAAAAATTTAGAACAAAATGACAAATTATTAAATTCTAAAATTCTAAGGCAGGGATCAGAGTTAAAAGGTCTAATTGAAAAGACTAATGATGATGTGCAGCTTGTGCATGTAAGTTTGAGTAGTGATGTGTCTAGTTTAGATAAGAAAATTGAACAACAAAAAGAAAATGAGCAAATCTGGGACGAGAAGTTAAATTCTGCTAATCAAGAAATATTAAAGAAATTAGAAGATGAGGTAAAGATTATAAATAATAAATTGGAATTTGAGATAAATAAACAGGATTCAGCTTCTCGTAATTCTCAGAAAGCAATTGAGAATTTAGTTTCCAAAGTTAATATGTTGCATGTTAACATTAATGACAATCATGTACAACCTGTTAACTTAAGTGATAGTTTAAATCAGGGAGGAACAAACTCCATTATATCAAACCAGACAAGTGTTGCTACGGGGCCATCAGTACCCAATGCAGACACTTATAACAATGTAACGGATAGTACTAGTATTTTGACCGAAACAGTTCCACAAAATTATCACAGCTCTGTGCTAAATGATTTGCCATTACCTATTTTTTCTGAACTAAATGAGGACAGTCCTGTATGCTTCATAGAACAACTTCAAGAGTACTTCAGAGTAAAAAATGTGCCTGATGCACTTAAAATGATAATAGTTCGAAGATGTCTAGACAATCGTACTTTAAATTGGGTGCAACTATCAATGGGGCCCGAAACGAATTTTGAGCAGTTCCAACATCTCTTTTTAAACCGGTTTTGGAATGCAAGTAAACAACATAAAATACGAGCAAAGCTTAGTTGTGGACAGTATTCTGACAGGGAAAACATAAGTATGGCAGATTATATTCTACATCAATCTAAATACATAAAACACCTTAGACCTAAAATTTCCGAAGAGGACTTTATCAATTTGATAACCAATCACTTTCCTCTTAGAATACAAAACTATCTTCTGATCGCAAAACCTAAAACAATAATAGAAACCGTTGATTTGGTATCTGCGCTAGAAAACCAAACGGGAGAAATATATCAGCCTAGAAATCAGTTCCACCAAGGGTCAAATGCTATACACAACCAATATCAGTCACATGGAAGCCCTGGATACCGAGGTCAGTATAGAAATAATAACTCTGCAAGAGAAAGATATCGACCCCAATTGCCACAATTTAGATATAATCCAGACAGGAATGATCCTAGACGTGAACGCCGGGAAACAATCAACTTTGTTCAGGTAGCACGAGAATTACCGTTCGGAAATCAGCAACGCGGGAGAAACCAGTATAATCATTTTCGAGGAAGATATAGCCGAGAATGGAGGAATGAAAACGTGGGATATCGGTCCGAAGATGAAAATTCAAACAGAGGCCAGAGACAAAATTTTCACTTTAGAGGGAATAGAGGTCGTGGAAATCAAGGAACCCAGCAAGAAATAACTGTAGCTCCTATTCAAAATGGCCGACCGCAAATAGATGAAAACCGTGAGCAGGAAAACTGAAATGTGACGTAATGGACAAGGGTCACAGAGGCGTCACAAAGGATTCGCAAATAGACCCCAATACTTTAGCAAGGAATGGTATTGATACTGGCGAAATTAAGGTTAACAAAAATGAGAAAGGCGACTTTGATACCCCATATATCAAAATTAGATTATATGACAAAGAATACCTAGTTAGTGTTGACTCTGGTGCATCAGCTAGTGTGTGTTCACAGAAATTATATCTTCATTTAATAAACAAAGGCAGGAAAATAATGAGCTTACCAACATCAAATTTAGTATGCAGATTAGCCATTGGACGATAGGCACAATTAATAAAAAGACAATGTTTACTACCAGTTGAGATTGAAAATGTGTGTTTTGAAACAATGTTTCTAGTAGTTAACAACCTAAACGGTGATGCGATCATTGGTTGTGATTTTCTGGATGAAAATAAAGCTAAAATAGATTTTGAGAATAAAGTTCTTATTATTTGCAAAGATAAGGATCAAATGTGTACCAAGTTTGTTGAAGAAAGGATGTGTCCTGTAGAAATGAGTGCTGAAGAAAAAGAATTTGAAGAATGTGAGCTGTTTGTCCAGAAAATGTTTATTGACAAAGCCCAAGAGTTGATTACCCTCTCGTGTGGCAACGAGAGGAACCATGTTGTTCAGCCACGCGTGAAACCTGTTTCTGAGATGGAACCAACCTCACTAATTACTGACAGTACAGCAATAGAAAACCTTGATGACAAATTGGTATTGATGCAGCAAAAATGTGCCGAAGCCCATAATCTGAACGTACAGGAAACAAACAAGTTATTTGAGGTACTAAAAGCCAATGCAGATATTTTCAGCAAATATGTACGAATTTTCCCACTTAAAAAGGCCAATAGCCAGGCTTGCCTTACTAAATTGCTAAATTACTACATTCCGGAAGAAGGAAAAATTAGAGCTATCTTAACTGACAACGCCACAATATTTTCTGGAAACAAATTTACAGAAGGAATCAAAGGCGCAGGGATTAAGCAATATTTTTGTTCAAGGTATAGACCACAAGCCAACCCAGCAGAAAGATCAATAAAAGATATTGGGATATTTTTGAGAATCCTTTGTAATACTCGTCACAGCCAATGGTTTTCATATATCCCGCAGATTGAGAGAATTCTAAATGAAACACCAAGTCCAGTGACCGGTTTTAAGCCTGTGGAAATAATGAAAGGAAAGATAATCGATACAATAGGAATTAAAGGCCCTCAACCTATAAAAGTAAAGGAGAACATTGAAATAGAGGCAGAGGAGATATGCAAGACTGCGGCTGAAAGAATTAAGAAGAGGGCAAACAAAAGAAAATTGAAACATAATTTAAACAAGAAAGGAATCGAATGGAACATTCAAGAGGGTGATTTAGTCCTAATAAGAAACAAAACACTGTCAAGTAAAATTAAGAAGGAAAACCAAAGATTGATGTTATATTTTAAAGGTCCATATACGGTCACAAAGGTATTTTCGACTGACACCGTAGAAATCATGGATGAAAAAAGTGGTAAAATTCTGGGAAGATTCCATAAGGAATTACTAAAAAAATATCATACGCCAAGAAGTCAATCAGAAGAAGAAGAAAAAAAGGGGGAATGAAAGAAAGAAAGGTGTGGGAAAATAATTAAAAATCACGATGCACATCTGTGATGATAGTAACCAGAAACAATAAACTAATTGATACTATTTCATATAAAAGCATTGTAAAAAAAATTAATTAGTTTTGTAAGAACCAAGGTAAAATTCAATAGAAAATCTAGAGTAAGAAAAGTAATATGTAAGTATAGTTGTGTAAATCTAGTTGTGTGAAGTGTAATTATTGTTATTAAACAGTCTTGGTAGGCAAAAATGTGAGCCAGTGTTTAATGCGATATCTAGTAAATATAGTGAACATTTCAGGAAATTTAATGAGTTCTGCTTTGAATAGGAGAAATCGTAACTAGAAAATGATGAACTTCTTTCGACTGAATTTATGAGGAGGAAGATTATAAGACAAACAAAATTTCTTAAACTGTGTAATAAAATTAGTTGTTTGCCTTATAAGGGCATATGAGGCATTATTTATTAGGACCTCATTAAGATATATATGTATATGAAATAATGTAACATGTGTGTAAAAGAAATGTCCCAACGAAAGAATGTTTTCACTACATGCAAAGAATGCTCTTTAGTTTTTTTTAAACAGAAGCCGAGGGTTGGTTAATGACCATATCCACCCACAACCCAGACGCTGAGGAATGCAGGTCAGAAACTGAAAGCCAGTTGGGGTGAAGTTGTTAAGATCTGAGGGTGGAAAGCGACAGCTGTACGGACCAATAGTGAAAACATTCTTTACCGGGGACTTGATGTAAACTGTGAGTGAAATAAACAGTTATTAGTGCATAATTTCTTATTGTTTCTCCTCCTACGAACTGAGATCTCCATACCCGCATGCTCTCCGTAAACCTTACCCAATAAGCAGCCGTGGACACAGCACTAAGAAATCAACTCCAAATAATAACAATAAATAGCATTTGTCAATGACATAAAGTTCCTGCAAAAGTGACGCAAGTGAAGGGGGGAACGCGACAACGTCAGTTAAACTTGGCAGAATAACGTCAGTCCTTCAAGGATGTGACAAGAAAACGCGTTTTAACACATCGATGATCTTATGCCGAATGACGCCAAATTATCTGCATATTCTCGGATCCTTGCACACGAGGTTTCTATAAAATCTAAATTATCTTTATCATATTTGTACACCTCACAACATTACGTAATCACATTATTATAATAGCCAATAGGAACATTATTACGTAAGTTGTGTCATTCTGTGCCCTACCCAGTTTTACCTGCTACTTTATAAAATCAAATTTTCCAGAACAATCCAGAATAAGTTTCTAAATATATAAAAAATATGAAATAACTGTTAGAACTTCCTAACATCACGTTCGTTGGCATTAAGATCACACTTCTCGAGCCACAAATAGTGAATCACACTTCCTTTTCTCTCATGTTCTCCGAATAGATGAAATGTTAAAACGTTAAGGATTTTCCATCTAACTGTACCGTGATGCTATTACCTCTGTACAGCATCTTTTACCCTGTCCCTATCGATTTGAGATGGAGCACCTGTAAAAGAGATCAGTTCAGCATATTCAGCTAAATTGTCTGGAGTAACCCGACAGCTTTAGGCATTCTTTTTGGAATTCACATTTCTATTGCTGGATAAACCTCTGTTTGTTTCTTTAAAGTTTTGTACTTCAGGTCTAACTATACTTCCCCTAAGAAAATACGTATTACGAAAAGATTGCGAACAGTAACAATTCATACTAAAACCACTTTTCGTTTCTATGCGGCGATGAATCCATCTGTTCGTTAACATTTGCAAGAGTAGCACGTCTATTGGTAAAAGAACATCGACTGTGGCTATAACTATAATAGAGAGATCAGTGCACAGATACCAAATAATAATAATAATAATAATAATAATAATAATAATAATAATAATAATAATAATAATAATAATAATAATAATAATAATAATAATAATAATAATAATAATAATAATAATAATAATAATAATAATAATAATAATAATAATAATAATAATAATAATAATAATAATAATAATAATAATAATAATAATAATAATAATAATAATAATAATAATAATAATAATAATAATAATAATAATAATAATAATAATAATAATAATAATAATAATAATAATAATAATAATAATAATAATAATAATAATAATAATAATAATAATAATTTGTAATAATAATAGTAATGTACACCTTCAAGGAACATAGAAAGTTGTCTTTGCACTTTTTTATTAGCTTAAATAAGAATTTGTACTATTAAAGACTGATTTTTTCTGAAAGAAAACGTGAAGTGCTCTAATATTGTCCATGAGTCAGCTTGCCCCTTGCGAGGAAGCAGGGTCAAAGAACACCTACAGAGGTGATAACTACATCAGTACAGAAATATGGAGCGCCCAGCTTCCTATCGACGTTTCTCCTCTATTATAAGTATATCAGGAGGATGGAAGTATATTTTACCACCGGAATAACCACATGTTTGGGTCCGATGCCTATGCCTTACAAAAACCTACATTTTAGAAGTAGGAAAGGAAGCCAAATATGAATCAATGTCAACGTGGGATTTACTGCAGTTTATAACTTGCACTACTACTTAACTCTTATAGTAACTAGAGTAAGCTTCATACTTTAATCGAGAATTCTTGTCTTTCTGGAACGTGTTAGGTACTGTCATCTGCATCGCCATACTTCTTGTTTGTAAATGTTAAAGTATAAGCAATTTATTATTATGGAACTTATTTCTGAATTTTTATGGTAAACGTTATAAGTACCATGCCTAATGCTGCAAAATTCAAAGAGGTTTGTATGACTGCATTACCGAAGTAATCTAAACAGAGTAATTAGTTTCTCTGTTTTCTATCTTTCGGATGGGCAGTTCGCCGTCCGTGTAGATGGCATCTGCCCCTCACCGTGATCTATTCAAGCTGGTATTACCCAAGTACCATCTAGGCTCCACTTCTGTTTACAGCTTTTACTTCTGATTTTCCGGACATCAAGTTGCACTAAGTGCCATTAGTACCGACGACATAGCTTTTTATTACTCTTATCACGACTTCTCTGCTGTTTTGCAAGATTCCTTGAACACTCTTTTTACCTGGTCCGTTTCTCTGATTTCGCATAAGAGAGAGGCAAAGATTTATTCTCTTCGTGTTATGCTCTCACCCCTCACCTCCTTGTAAAGTGCCTTAATTTTCATTGATAGCCGGCCGGCCATCGGGAGATAGCTCCTTGGCCTCTCACTGCTCGTTGCAGCACCTTCCTCCGCGTCAGTTAATGTTCGGCCGTTGCTAGCCCTTTCACCGATATGGATGTCATATGACGTCCAAGTTAAAATGCCCCAAACCGATATGGACGTATATAGACGTCCTGCGCATACATGCATTTAATGCTCATTTAACGCCAATTATTTTAATCTTGCTGTTTTACAATAAATTTAAATTAGTTCTATAAGGAATGTAAACGTATCCTTAAAGGTTTCTTTTTGAATTGTACACCTCCAAACCTGGATAAACACCCAAGGGCACATCTGCAGATTCACAGCAAATAATATTTGTTTTCTTGCGAACTTCTTTTTCGCAACTCACTACCCATTTTTAGTTGTGGGTGGTATACTTTTAGGAAAGTGTTTTCTCTCAAGTATGAGGGGTGATGTCGTGGTGAATTTCTTACCCCCTAGTATAAAGAGGCCTCTGAGTATTATAATACTCAATTAGGTTACGAGCTCTTTATACGCGCAAGTACAGGTAGATGAATGTCTTTTACAGCTCTGAAAATTACTAAACAACTGTGCATAGTTACATCCAATGGTATAAAAATACTTTTTTTTTTACCATTTAACTGTTTTCCGTAAAGAGGGATAGCTGGTAATAGCTGATCCGTATCACCCATATTTGACCCGCCATTTCCCCAAACAATGGAGTAGCTAACATGCCAGCTGTAGACCAGTACACGTCACTGCTACGTATGTCCTAAAGATCTCCTTCATAATCGTACAACAAATCTTCCAGATTTTCTACAGTAATATCAGAAGCCTGTACACATCATACCCAAGCTAATTTATTTGCTACATTACCGGGATAACCATGGTTAACATTGAAATTTAACAATTTCAAATGTGCCATACATTTAGCTCTTGATAGCTACAAGAAATCACTCTGAACACAGAGAGAGTATAAATAACTGAAATACAGAGCGAAAACTGCTGCATAAGGCTACTAGAAACCTTGGTTGAGAAACACTGTAATAACAGATGCTGACAGAGTTTTCATTCCAGTGTGTGAGTGTGTGACGCAACATATTCTCGTCATATTATCGCTTGGCATAGCATAAATAAACTAAACTTGAACCTGAGAAGTCGCTTACATACATACTATGGCTCGTATACACACAAAACAAAATGATTCACATATTAGGCGCGTTCGGCACAAAGAATGGCTTTTGCTACAGTGAAACAAAGTAGTGAAATTTCAACAATTTATTAATGTAGTCTCTACTTTATTGTTACTGTAGATTTATACTGCCTTTAATGAGTTTTAAAACAGTTTTTGTTTCGTTTAAATAACTTAATAAATACGGAAGATACGGAATTGTATTTATGATGCATTTTTACAGCATTTAACAATTTAAATGTCCTGTTCTGTTTATTGGGTATCCGTTTCCGGCCCCTGAAGGGTTTAAATGGCCATCGGCGAAGCGGCTAGTGCCGGTTCTTGTGTTATTTACGGTCAAATTGTGATTAGTTGTGCTATAATACCAAGAAGCGTACATACTTGAGCACACCGCATTTGCATGTATGATTCTTACGTGCGAACAGTCTTGTCGAGAAGTGACGCAGCTATTTGCAGGCCAATTTCCTGGTATTCCTGCGCCTCACAGAGACAGTTAAAGAGATTCAGAAAAACGTTTTCTCTTCTTGATAAGTAGGGCGAGTATTTTTATTCCCGAACGTACAGCTTATCGAGTAGTTTGTTGTGGCAGAGCAGCGACGTAATCGAGGCGAGAAGGTTGTCCTGCAGGTAGACTTTTTTTTTATTTACGTCCTCCAACGTTAACTCATATCGCACGATGAATGAAACTGGTGAAGTGATGCTCAAATTATTCCGGGGTCCATGGAGCTTAGAGCTACCCGACATTCGTCCATTAGGATAAGGGAGAACCCCGGAAAAAACCTTTTCCAGGTAACTCACCCTAACCGAGATTCCAACTCGGGACCTCTTGAACTTGAGGCAGACACTCTACCATCTACGCTACCGAGACATGGTGCTCTGCTGTGACAGTTGTGTATATATAACAGCTAGTTAGAAACAGTTTACGTAGGTATATTTTTATGCACGTTATCCAATATAAAAGGTTATATTATAGATGTGTGCGCGCGCGCGCGTGTGTGTGTGTGTGTGTGTGTGTGTGTGTGTGTGTGTGTGTGTGTGTGTTCAAAACATGCTCTGTTTGCATTTCCTGCCAATTTAATTTACACGTTATTTGTGCTTTTAACATACTTTTAAGGGCACTGAGGGGGGGGGGGGGGGTCGATAGGTTTCAAAAACTCCATTTTTTGTTTTTAATCTTAAAAATTATACAATTCTTCATATTTAAAATGATATATAACATAGGTTGTCAGCTGGTATTAAAGTCCTTTAATTCCTCAATTTAAAGATGGTGGCGTAATGATACGCCCACTTCCTGAGAATGGTGCTTAATCTTTGATAGTGATTTCCCAAAACCTTGATTTTTCATACTTTAGGTGCATGTTTCTCAAAAACTATAAAAGACATTGTCACAAAATTTGTAGTGGCTATTTTTCAATGTTCGTTGAACACATTCGGCTAACATTTATATTCATGTGATTTATAAAATGGATGAAAACAAATATTCAGTCCTTGAAAATATTATCTTTTTTTTACTCAAAACTAATTAATTTTTCATGTGCATAGTATAAACTATATGTGATTTTCATTTAGCCGGTATTATAAAACTGTATCTTAGGTTATTTAGGATAAAATTTGATGCATGTAGCTTTAAATTCCTACAAGTAAAGTGCACCTGAAGTATAGGGTGCAATATTTTTTCAGGACACACGGTGTGATTTATGCCACTTTTGCATGGACCTATGTGAACGTAATTTAAATATTATACAGTAGTTAAATGCATACATCCTTATACAGTAATCATACCGAACTTCAATTTCTGATAATGTTTAGTTTTATATATTCAAATTGTAATATTGGTAAAACTCAGCCTTGTCTGGGTAAAAATAACCTCCCACTGCCCTTAAATAAAATAATTTGCGAATATAGGTCTGTGTCATTCACACAATCGAAATACTTCAATTTATGCTGTAAATTTAACCCTCTCGCATATTAATCTTTATTTCATTCTTTTTGTTTGCATGCCACCCTTCAGAAGAATGTCTCCTGCAAGATATACACTAGAGATGTTTATATTAGTTGCGAAGGACTATTTCGGTATAAGAAACGGAAATATATTTTGTAAGGGCTGTAAATTAGAACTGAAGGCTAGAAAACTCACCGGTATAAAGATACATTGTGGCAGTAGAAAGGACGAAACACATTTGTAGTTATTTCTGCTAAAGGAACTTCCGATGTAGATGTTAATGACCAATCACAATTTTTTAGTGGTTTGTGTAGACATACTTTTCAAGAAACTAGAATTTCATTTGAGAATTTCATTGAGAAATATACAAAGAGGAAAGCGTCAAGTGAGTCCACAATGCGTGGGCATTATCTACAATGTTGCTAACACAAAACTTTGGGTAGCATACGTAACACTGTGGGCAACAACATATGGGTGTCCATAGATGAGACCACGGATAGTGTTGGAAGATACGTCGCACTTGTTTTGGTTGGAACTGTCATGCGATGGGCCCGGAAACAGTTTATTCTGATGTGTGAAATGTTAGAGAAAGTCAACTATGAATGAATTGTTGAACTTTGAGAGTTTCATGCCTCTCCTGTGGCCAGACGGCATAAAAAGAGACAATGTATTACTCTTTATTACCGATGATGCACCCTGCATTCTAAAAGCCGTTAAAGAATGAAAAAACTCTATCCAAACAGTATATACTTTACCTATTTAGTATATGCTCTACACAGAGTAGCAGAAGAAGTTCCTACTTATTTTAATGATGTTGATTATGTTATATCTAATATTAAAAAGTGTTCTTAATAGTTCCATATAAAATATCTCAAGTTAATAAAATTGCACCTGAAATTTCATTGCCTCCATAAGCAATTGTTACACGATGGTGTACTTGGTTAGAAGCGCGCTTCTTATTTTGTACATATAGTTCAGGTAGTTAATCTGACAGTTCAAGTTCCTCTGCAATTAAAGCTGTTAAGTGACTTGTTTCAAAACAACCTTACCAAAACTTTCTATTTATGTCAGACAATTTCATTATCTTACCACAAACAATTACCTCTCTCGAAAAGTCTGACTGTGAAATGTCTGATGCTATTGACAGGTTCCACAAATTCTGTGAAACAATAAACTCTGCTGAGGGAGCTCTTACAGATCGCATAAAACAAAAACTTAAGGGCACTGGGAGGTTATTTTTAACCAGACAAGGCTAATTTTTACCAATATTAAAATTTGAATATATAGAAAACTAAACATTATCAGAAATTAAAGTTCGGCATGATTACTGTATAAGGATGTGTGCATTTAACTACTATATAATATTTAAAAATACGTTTATATAGGTCCATGCAAAAGGGGCATAAATAACACAGTAAGTCCTGAAAATAGTATTGCACCCTATATTTCAGGTGTACTTTACTTGTAGAAATTTAAAGCTACATGCATCAAGTTTTATCCTAAATAACCTAAGATACAGTTGTTGTTTTTTTTTTTTTTTTTTGTAATTGTACGTCCTCCAACGTTAAGTCATATCGGACGATGAATGAATTGGGTAAAATGATGCTCAAATGTGTCCAGGGTCCATGGAGCTTACAGCTACCCGACATTCGTCTTTAAGGATAAGGGAAAACCCCGGAAAAACCGTATCCAGGTAACTCACCCTGGCCTAGATTCGAACTCAGGACCTCTTGAACGTGGGCCAGACACGCTACCATCTACGCTAACGAGGCGGGCACCTAAGATACAGTTTTATAATACCGGCTAAATGAAAATCACATATAGTTTATACTATGCACATGAAAAATTAATTAGTTTTGAGTAAAAAATGAGATAATATTTTCAAGGACTGAATATTTGTTTTCATCCATTTTATAAATCACATGAATATAAATGTTAGCCGAATGTGTTCAACGAACATTGACAAATAGCCACTACAAATTTTGTGTCAATATTTTTCATAGTTTTTGAGAAACATGCACCCAAAGTATGAAAAATTAAGGTTTTGGGAAATCATGATCAAAGATTAAGCAGCATTCTCAGGAAGTGGGCGTATCATTACGCCGCCATGTTTAAATTGACGAATTAAAGGACTTTAATACCAGCTGACTACCTATGTTATATATCATTTTAAAGCTGAAGAATTATATAATTTTTTAACATTAAAAACAAAAAATGGATTTTTAGAAACCTATCGACCTGCCAGTGCCCTTAAAAGTGCGATTCAGAAGAATCCTGGCTTTACTGAAATATGTAGAATTAAACATGGTTTAAATTCCAGTAATTTGACATATTTTATATTTTTATTCTTCTTATTATTTAATATTGAAAGCTGAAGGTCCAATATTAAATAATAAGAAGTATAAGAACATAAAATATTTCAAATTTGCTCCTACCATGTCATGTGACCTATAGAAAACATTTTCTCGGTTTAAACAAGTTTTGAATGACTATCGTAAATTATATACTTTTCACAACCTCCGAGTGCTTATTTTCGTTCAGTGTAGGAGGATTGGTTTTGTAAAATAGAATGTTTCTGGTTTTATGTACTTATCTGAGTATGTCCATATAAGAAGTTGCATATTGTATTTTGTTATATATTATACATAGTGCATAATTATTAATACTATAAAATTTGGTCTTATGATCTGAATGGAAGTGTTAGTGCGTTTGTATGTTTGATTGTTTGAATTTAGTAACAATCACGGTTATGTTCCATTAATTAAATATGCCTTACATAGCTTTACGGAACATGCAGTCAGCCTCGAAGTTAGACACCCGTTTTCCAGGTAGTATGTACCAACTGATAAAAGCTTCCAAACCCGTTCGAGAACAAAACTACTCACCCTAATGATAACAAAGCCAAAAGAATTCGTCATGTGCTTGCAAGGGAAAAACTCGATGAGATAGGACAAACGTTAGAACCTAGCCCAAGAATGATGATTTGGATATAAGGGCGCTCAACTGCTTGGTCATCAGCGCTCTTTCAAAACCTAATTCATGGCAATAGCCAGATATAAATTTGTCAAAAGTTAAAAACATATCAAAACAAAATGACTATAAAATAAATAAGCCCAAATGGGTAAAAAAACAATAAAAAGCTATACTTTCCCATAAAATACGAAAAGGCATAAAAATACTACTTTCAATAAAAACTTGCCATGACAAGAGCTACCTGCCCAGTGGTGGTCGAACCAATTTGTTCCTTTTCTTTGGGGCAGGGCTAGCACTTTCAGCAGGTTTTTCCTATCGTTTTTAATAGACGTCCTCGCAGTTTGGTCCAGATCTTCCTGCTCCATTTCTTCAACATATGAGGCCCCTTTCCCGATTGAAAACATCGGTTCAAGCACCCCAAACCGGTTGGACACCGAGATCGCCGAGGATGACAGTCGTCAATCAAGAGTCCTCGCCAGAAGAAACCTCAGAGGAGGAACTACGGGATGCCCGAGGACTTGTGTTCTGCCTGGTGGTATGGCTAGTGTCCTTGAGAAAATCAGACCTCTGGTATGTGGTCTTGAAAGTTTTGGGCGGTGCATCGTATATGATGGGCTTGCCAGGCTTGCCGGTTAAAGTGGATGGTGTTGCAGGTGGCAGTGACGAGGTGTTGGATTCCGTCTTCCTCTTGGGCGATGGGGATGCCGTCATTGGTATTGGTTTTGCTGGCTTCCGTACTTGTGTTGGTACAAGGAGTTTGTCAGAGATCGTAGGCGCACTGGAATCGCTGGTCTGGGTTGCGATTTCCCTTCTCGGTACCGGTTTAGATACGACAGAGCTGTACGTACCGGACATAAAACCAGATGGCTGGCGAGTGCGAAGGAGTTTCGGGGCATCAGAGAAAGATACCCTCTCCTTAACCCGGATCTCCGGAATGGCCTTTTCTTCCGCAAAGCGTGGACAATTTCTGGAACTGGAGGGATGTTCCGCTGCACAATTGGCACATTTTAGAGGTACGGAGCATGCACCTAGCCCAAGAAAATCTCTGAGTACGTTATCACAGGAAACGTGTGTTTTACAATTCTCGGCTTGGAAAGCCACTAAAATTCTGAAATTAAGATCATATAAGATAACCATATCTCAGGAACTCCAACCACGCAATACTGCGAGAAAAAATAAATTTCTGCAATTGGGTGGTGGGTAAAGTTGATGATGGTGCTATAAAACTAAAGTTAATTTTTTCACATACCAAGCATGGTTTTCGTTACATGGTCATGTATCGTCACAAAACAGCAGATATGGGAATGCAGAAACCCTCAATATTGTGCACGAAATGCCATTGCGTGGCTAGAAAATTGGTGTTTGGTGTACTGTCAATACGCAGCGAATCATGGGGTCTATATTCATTGAGGAAACTGTAAACCGACAGAGATACGGGGATGAAATAATCAAACCATTCCTTGAATATTTGTGTGATATTGAGTGCACATAGGTATATTTTTAACAAAGACTCTGCTATAGCACATACAGCCGAACTAGTGTTGCAAATAATTAGGGAAATTTTTGAAGATTGTGCCGGTTATTTCATATATTTTTAAGTCTTTAGGAATTTGTTCTGGATTGTTTTGAAAAAGGTGATTTGTATAAAACAGGATGTAAAACTGGGTAGGCCACGGAATGATACAACTTGCATAATAGTGTTCTTATTGGTTATATATAATATACGATATTTAAATTATAATAGAAGATATTAATGGTTTTGCGGAATAAATTCCAAGATACTTAAAGGAGAGGAATTGTTATTTTCCATCTATTATGGCGTCAAGTAATTTTCACTCCGATACTACGGTCAGAGATAAAATTCATTGCTCCAGAGCGCCGAGGCATCTACAAGAATTCTTCCAGATCGCAACCAAAGTTGAGAGTAATTAATCATGTATGAGTATGATATCATACTCGCACATTTGCGCATTTTTCTGTTGCAAGATATGGTGATTAGTAAGGGGCTATGACCACTAGGATCCTCAGATCTTACGGTATGTTATTTTGATTTATGGGGGAACTTAAAAAATATAGTTTATTGGAACAGCCCACATACGTTGGAAGTACTGAAAGCCAATATCAGAAGAGAAATTCCTGCAATTTCACAAGATGAATTAATGCGTTTCAGTAGAAATTGTTTTCGAAGATGTAAGACATGCTTGTGAGCATAAGGACATCACCTCCAACAACTTTCTCGACAAAGTTATGTGATTATTGTAATTATAATGTACATGGTACACCTGAGTGCTTGAACTTAAAGTAAAGAAATAAGTCCAGCGTTATGTTAATGTTAAAATCAAAAAATATATTATATTGTAAAATCAACTATTTATTCCAAAGTTTATACAACAGTCAGAACAAAAGAAGGTGGTTATATCAACTTTTATCATCACCAAGTTCACCAACCTAAGAACAATTGCCACAAGTGCTCCTCCTCCTGATGGATGGTTAAGAATTTGGAGGTAGTGGTACTGTTCTTCCACTGTGAGTTGTTTGAGCAGAATTACCTGGAAGTACTGCTGTCGAAGCAGCAGATATGGCTTTGACACGTGGGCTTTCGACTAATCCATGTGATGGTTTATTAGGTACACAGGTTTCAAGCGTCCAATAGAGACGGTATCATGCTTGTTGTTGAGATCAATTGCGAAGAATTTACTTTACTTTGAATGGACCTTCATAAGGCTGTTGTAGAGGTTTATTAACTGCATCTACTCGAACGAACACATGGGTTGCTGTAGATAATGCAGGATGGACAAAACAAGATTTTGAATTTACCTTGTTCATATATGTTGTTTGGTTTTCACGAAATGCAGTCAGCTGTTTAAGATATGTTGCCACATTCGTATTATTTTGCTCAGTAGGAACGAAAAATTACCCTGGTGGACGAACTGGTTGACCAAAACGTAATTCTGAGGCAGTACATACACTTTTGGTAATTATATTTTATAGTCCAAGAAGTAAAATTGGAGGAGTATTTACCCAGTTCTGTTTGAGATGGCATTTTATTGCAGCCTTCAGCAATCGTGCAATCTTTCCATTTTACCGTTCGATTGTGGATGGTAAGCGGTAGTACGGAAAAGACATACTCCTAGTACAATATCTAGATATTGAAATAGTGTTGACTCAAATTTTTGTCCTCTATCTCTATTGTGAGGTTTTAAGGAGTTCCGTATCTTGAAATATATTCAGAAACATATACTTGTGCAACAGATTCTGCTGAAATGTCTTTTATCGGAATTTCTTCTGATCAAGAAGAGACTTTATCAATGTTTGTCAGGATGCATCTATAACCTTGGGATACTGGAAGTGGCGCTACGATATCCAAGTGCACATGTTCAAATTTTTGTCGGTCGTCCGGAAATGTTCCTAACGTGCTTCTTGTGTATCTGCCAATTTTGGAACGCTTGCAGTTGATACAAGCTCTAGTCAATGCTTTCACTTGTTTATCAATGAAAGGCCATACAAATCTGTCTCTTGTAACTCGTGATGTGCGCTTAGGAGACGGATAAGACAAGCTGTAAATTAAGTCGAAAACATGTTTGCGTATTGATACAGACACAATTGGGCGGCTATGTTCATCAAAATATAGTGAAGTAACTAGTCCAGCAATAGGTTTCAGTGAAAGAATGAGAGCACTGTTGTTTCTTTCTTGAAGAAATTTTTGAAGATCAGGATCATCCTTTTGCAATCTTGCCATGTTGGTGTAGTCGAGAGATCGTCTGTAATCCGGAAAGGTAGTCTGTAACTGTATTGTATTTCCCTGATACACCTATGTCTCAAATCTTTTGTGAATTGTGACACATAATCCAGGTGTCTAAGTGGTTATGGAGTAGCTTTCTCTGGGTTATGGTGAAATGCAGAATTCAACGGTCTGTGACCTGTAAACATGGGAGTGTGCGATTTTCAACAATGTATCTGAAATGCTTGATGGATTCATAAATCGCCAACAATTCGTGGTCACAAGTGCTGTATTTCTTCTCAGTTTCTGTGAGTTTTCGAAAGAAGAAGGCAATTGGTTTTCATTTTTCATTAGATACTTGTTCCAGCCATACTCCTATGGCTACTGCAGAGGCATCAACATGCAGTAGTAGTTGACAGTATGGTTCCGGGTGGAAAAGAAGGATTCCATTTACAAGTACTGATTTGCAAGCTTCATATGCTTCAATCAGTTCTGGGGTCCACACGATTTGGCGATCATCACCATGATTTGAAAGCTTCTTTAATGTCACCTACGGACAAGCAGCTTTATGGATAAATCGTCTGTAGTATACCGCTCGCAAAAGTTAAAGACATGTGAGAGCTGGTCAATGCTCAAGCGGGGCGCTGATACCAAGCGTGGTTGGGTGTACCTGCAGAGGTTCTGTACATAGCACGTTTTACACGCCAGCAAAGGATCTGCCTGTTTTTCCCGTAATTAAACATCACATTAAATATTCCTAAAACATTAAAATCTTACCTTCACATGCGTCACAGTAGTGGAACAGAAAGCATGGTTTCCAGTCCAGTAACCTGCTACTCAAATTCGTGAGTCTTTCCCGAAGAGTGAAATACAGGTACGCTCCCTTTTTCTAAGGATGAAGCTGCTTCACTACAAATTCGTGACACTGTATGTGCAATACCTACACCACAAGCTTCTAAGATAATTACTGGTTTTGAAAAATCTACAGTTGCCCTATATTATGGATTGGAAAGCTGTCGTAAAAAAATCCATATTAAATATAATTTTTCTGCCTTGAGAATGAATCACTTTACGTTTTTTGATCGAAAAATCACTTGTCCTAGCTTCGAGAGACATATTCACGTATTCAGATCACAAATACTGGAGAAAATATATGTGTATATTTAAAGTAATATTAGCAATATATCAGATCGAATTCGACTCACGACTTCACGATGAGCTTCACTTTAACAAAATAACAAACTCTACTCCGAAAACGAACTGAACATTAACTCGGTCTTTTTCAAACTGCGTGCGGCAGGCGAACTATATATTTATGCTTCAGATAAGTGTTTTCAGGAAGGAATGTTGTTGTTTATCAGGCATATCTGTGTTGAATGGATAGATGTTGGGTAACCATAACCACATGAAAGATAAAACGTGCATCGCTCCCGTTCTAAGTATTGCAGACATTGGATTTTTGTATGGTCATGATCAGAATATAAAATTCTTTCTTGCTATGAGATTGGCATCTGTCATTTTCAAATACTAATATCCGAGCGTAATTAATGAGATAATGTTCTCAGTTCAGGCGCCTGAGAGGCGTGTAACGCATTCGGCAGCGCTGGTAGGAGCAGCAAGCTTAGGATTCGCTGGAGTCTTCATTAGGGTCCACCTCCATGTGTTTTGAGGTATAGTCTTTACGCTACCCGCGTATTCACAGGTTCTAAATACAGAGAAATAAATCTACCTTTAGGAGCAGATAACAGATAACTATTTATTAATAAAAACATTACAACCATGACAATCATTCATTTCTTAAATCATAGCAAGTGAAGTCTCTTTTATTAATTGTGACCAAATACTATAATAACAAAAGAATATCGTAAATAAATAGCTTCACATCCTCCCACCCTGATTTGGTGGTAGACAAATGAAAAATAACAACACAAAATACATCAAATACAGCTAAAATACAGGAAAATGAAGAAACACGACAACAAATGCGTAATTGACAATATTCTGAGTATTTACAAATTCAATTTCCCAGGCACGTTGATTAACCTGCCACTCCTGGTACTACTTGATATTCCTTCTCTCGAGGAAGAACTAGGTCTATATGATTCAGTAACCTCTTCCACAACAGAGGTACCTCATACCTCCCATCATCATTTCTGACCATACAAGTCTGAAAATTTATTTGAATCTCCCGATCTCTTTCTTCTTTGGTCTTCTGAGAGGCTGAGGCCTATATACCAATGACATCTAATAATTTCCATAGGTCACTAAAATCATTAATACGTAGTGAAGTAATCTCTACTGCCAAGCTAGTTGAAGACTGACTTGGAACCTCTCCCATCAGAGTCCACCCTAATTTAGTTTCAATAGCTACTAAGCCTGAATCCAAAAATTTCAGTCTCCCTGTCATTAGCTTTCCAGCTACATGTGCCCCAATCAGCAAGTCTACAGGTCCATCCCTTCCACCTACATCTGTTAAAGAAATACTCCCTTTTTCAAGTTTTTCTAGCTAAGGTCCTTTCTCGACAGAAGGAATACCATCACATATCACTGTTTGATTCAATACTTTCAGATTACAGTTAAATTTGCCATCTAGGCTTTACACCTTTACAATTTTTTCTTGTAATTTACGTCCTCCAACGTTAAGTCATATCGGACGGTGAATGACGGGGTGAAATGATGCTCAAATGAGTCCAGGGTCCATAGAGCTTACAGTTACCAGACATTCGTCTTTCAGGATAAGGGAAAACCTCAGAAGAAACCTTATCCAGGTAGTTCACCCTGACCGAGTTTCGATCTCGGGACCTCTTGAACGTGAGGCAGACATACTACCATCTACGCTACCGCGGCCGGCACACCACACCTTTACATTTAAACAAATTTTTCCTTCAAATTGTAGTTTAAACGACGTAGGAGACCATGTTTATTTGCTTCTCCTCTAAATGGCTTATAACACAATTTGTCCAGAATTTCTTGTCGGATATAGGACCTTTGAGAGCCTGAATAAATTAATGCCTGTGCACAGATGCGAGTCCTAGTACCCTTGATGTTCTCAATTAATGTTTGTAACAGAATGTGATGTGTGGAGCTGGTTTTCTGCTCACCCTTGTCTTGATTGTGATGTGAATTAATTTCTACAGCTTTCTTTTGATTACTCAAGCACATCAGAGCACATTGACATATTATGTCTCTTGCCACAAAAAGGACATCTCACAGCTATTTTACATTTATTTAAACAAGCATCGAAAACAATCACCCTTATCTTTTAAGAACTTCTGTTTCTCAGCTAAGCTCATTTTCTGAGCCTTAAACCAACTGGAACTGTTATGTCGTATATTACAAAAAATACAGCTGTATTCGCTGTTACACTACACTACTTGTACTTAGTAGCTCAGCAGCAGTGGATGTTGTAGGTTTACGGCACGTTAATGTAGACTGAATATTACAATCATCTTTAATACCAAAACCTGCTATAGCCAAAATAATTCCTTCTTCTTCTTCTTCTTCTTCTTCTTCTTCTTCTTCTTCTTCTTCTTCTTCTTCTTCTTCTTCTTCTTCTTCTTCTTCTTCTTCTTCTTCTTCTTCTTCTTCTTCTTCTTCTTCTTCTTCTTCTTCTTCTTCTTCTTCTTCTTCTTCTTCTTCTTCTTCTTCTTCTTCTTCTTCTTCTTCTTCTTCTTCTTCTTCTTCTTCTTCTTCTTCTTCTTCTTCTTCTTCTTCTTCTTCTTCTTCTTCTTCTTCTTCTTCTTCTTCTTCTTCTTCTTCTTCTTCTTCTTCTTCTTCTTCTTCTTCTTCTTCTTCTTCTTCTTCTTCTTCTTCTTCTTCTTCTTCTTCTTCTTCTTCTTCTTCTTCTTCTTCTTCTTCTTCTTCTTCTTCTACTTCTTCTTCTTCTTCTTCTTCTTCTTCTTCTTCTTCTTCTTCTTCTTCTTCTTCACTTCACGACTTGGGCAGAGTGCCCGTTCCGTCTCACAATAATTGATCCTTCCATCTCTTTTTAGGTCTACCAACATCTCTCTTTCCTTGTGGCTGATATTGCAATGCAATCTTCGGCAATCTTGTTTCGGACATTCTTTGTATATGCTGCATCCATTCCTTTTGATATTTTCCAATTTTGCTACTTATCGAGTCTACGTTGAGTTCCTTTCTTATGTCTTCATTCCTTATTCTATCCAACCTTGTGCATCCCTTTGTTTTCCTTAAAATAGTTCATCTCTGCACTTTGAATTTGGCTTTTCATTTTCTTCGTGAGTACCCATGCCTCACTTCCATAAAGTAGTGCAGGGACTGCCATTGTTTTTTACAACTAATAATTCTTTCTTTTGATTCCAATTCTAGCTTTAGATATTTCATGACGATTTCTAATGTCTCTAGATTCACCCACTGTTACAAAATTTGGGCTCCTTTGCCAAGCTCTGAGAAGTTCCTCAAACACGACTCAGCTATGGGGTACAGCATAGCAGCACACTTGTCATAAGTAGCACCTAGTGTTTCCAATGACCCTATCTGGGATTCTAAGGTATCATATAAGCTACACAATGAAGTGGTATCACTTACAGAGGAAGCATTCTTCAACACCAAAATCAATATTTCTCTAACAAACTTTAACAAGCAGTTCTTCCCTGCCAAATCTGCACTTCAGACTTTCTCTTGCTTTGTAATAGTTTTCACCTGTAGGTGGAAAACTTTCCTCTATCATTCTAGCACGCGAAACTTTCACAGTTGCTTGCACTAGGTACTGAAATTTATCTTCCGGTACAATATCTGGGCCTTTATCAATTGTTTCGAACTGATCCCAGAATTGTAACCACTGACGCATAACCTTCCTTAACTTTAAGGAACGATCCAATTCCAGCTCCAAGATGAAAACAAAGACTTCTTTCCAGACAGAATATTACTCAGAACACACAACTCCCTGTCACGGTCGCCACAATGTTGAGTTATATTCTGTACGCTACCTGCGTATTCACAGGTTCTAAATATAGAGAACAACCGTGACAACCATTTAGTTCTTAAATCATAGGAAGTGATATCCGCAGAACATATACTTATTAGAAGTGAACCTCCCATGTTAATCGTTGGCAACACGAGGTGATCACAGCACCCCTATTTATAAATAAATATATATCTATAAATCTCTTGTTGCCATTTCTCCTATCTCGGCTTCACCCTTGTGGTGATGTTCCTTTATGAAGGGGAGGCATCAGTGAAATTTGGTCGAAAATGACAAAAACGACATTTTCGGTTTTTTTTGCGTTAAAATTATGTTTAAAAATTGTAGTTTCAGAACCTACCGTCAGTTAGGCTCTATCGCCATTTAAAGAGCCGCTATGTCATTATTTAAATGTCCATGTGCGGGTGGGCGTGGCCATTTATATTGCTTTTGCTAGTGTGTCGCAGAGAAATTTCTGGAATTCTCACGTTTAAACTACGCGGTTTGATTCCATACATTGTGGTAATGTGCAGAGACATCTTCTGGATGTTTGTGGAAGCTACTGAACCTGTCTGCATCCATTTACTACTTTTGAAAGTAAACAAATATTTCCACTGACATGTAGTGTTTGTGAAATAGGGTTTACATGCAAGTGAAAGCTGTGCATAGCAGCTAATATTAAATTACTATTGTTTAGAATAGGAATAACGCCGGATTTAACATTGCATTGCTTTCTTGTTGCAACAGTAGGTATATGATTCATACCAGGTTAGGTTATGAGTATAGTGGCTATTTCGAAGAAAAATATAATGAAACTTTAAGGTTTTCTAGCCATAATAGTAAGTAATGATACTAGAATGCTCTGCTTGAGGTAAATGTTAAGTGAAAACATATTGTAGCCCAAGAGTTAACAGTGATTCTAGTAGGTCACCTTTCGATTTAAATAGGAGAATGGTTGATGTGATTCTGGACATTGGTAAGGGTCATATTTCTATGCAGAAGTTTTGTATGACCATGGTTATGAATTACATGAACTACTGTACTTAAAATTTCCATCTCATAGACAAAAATAAAGAGAATAGTACAACTCTACGGGAAGGTTGCATCAAAGGAGAAGCACAGAATGCTAATGGAAGTTTGCATGGAGTGAATGTCACAAAGAAGTTTTTGTATTACGAAAGAAATTGCAGTGATTGCAGCTGTTAGTGGATTTAATATGGGCTGTAAAGATAGACTAAATGTTAAGGTAAAAGTTGCAGCAAGCAAAGTAAGTCTTGTTAGCAAGAAAATTAGCAGTATTAGGGATAGGTGAAAGCTAAACAAAGCGCTCAAAGTTTATTGAGAAAATATAAATCTGCCAAGTAGCAGCTAAACGTGACTAAATTAAAAAATGAAGAGGATAATAAACTAACTGAGTGGTCTTCATATAGTGCAGGAGGATTTTGAAACATAGAAAAAATGTTGTTTATATTTAGAGCTTCTAATTAGATTTTTCTTCATGTCCAACTTTTAGCACTTTTAATACTCCTTATAGTCCAGACACTCAAGTTTTCAATGAATTTCTTTAATTTTTGAATATATGTATATTCCTAGATAAGTTTTCAATAAAAATTGGTATCATTATGGCTGTATAGCAAAAAGTTAATAATGATTGGTCCTGAAAAAAGAAAATTGAGAAAAATTCAAGAAAATTCTATCATATTCCTTAAATTTTCTCCTCCAGAACCATAAGACATGGGCAAATGAGTATCATGTATAGTTTTGTAACTATTATCTAAAGGAAGCAGAATCCAAAGTTCCAATCATTTATAACAAAAATTGTAGAGCATGAAATATGTTTCCCAGTGTAAAGAAATTGCAGTACAAAATTAAACTTTTTTTTTGCTAAAAAATATTGTGGTTAGCAAATTTATAAAAAAAGGAGCCAAAGGCAACCAAATGAAAGATAAAGAAGGTAATAAGATAGCTCTAGGGCCTGCATATGATGCATGGAGTTTTCAAAGTAACGGAAGTAGTGTAATTTCTATCTAAATCTTTAAATTCATTTTCTCCACCTTCAATTTTTGAACATTCTTGTATCTTTAAAATGCTCCAACTTCTGCAATTCTCAACGAATTTGTATTAAAATGTGGATACATATTCCTAAATAAATTTTTAATAAACGTTGGTATTTTTGTTGATTTAAATCAAATAGTTTATTTATTATTGAATTTTAAATATCAAAATTGCAAAAAAAAAATAAAAAAAAAAGACAATTTTAATATATTCACACATAAAAGTTTTTTTATCCAAAAATACTTCATACACACTTTAAAAGTATAGCAACTTTTCTAATTGATGTACAGAGAAACCCCCCCCCCAGGGGCCTACTTCGGTAGGTAGGGGTTTGGCGCACCCGGGGTCCCGAGCCAACAGTCTCCCTCGTGTGGGCTCCTCTTCGTGGTTGAGGGAGACGGTCAACATGCCCACCCAGGTGTAGGCCGTGCGTGGAGACCCGCAGAGAAGGATTTTAGATTCTTTTCTAGTTTAGAGTTTAGGATTTAGTGAACGAAATTTTTAGTAGGTTTTGATTGATGTCTTTTATGTACGTGTATTTTTAATAGGTTTTGTTACACTTGTATAGTTTTTAGAAAGTTTTATATCTGGCTTTGGCCATGACTAGTTTTTTACATATCATCATACAGAGAAACCTGAATCTAAAATGTAAGGTTTCTAAAATAAAAACTGTATGACCTGGGACTTTTTATATAGCATACAAAAAATCATACTATAAAAAGCTCTGAATATTTTGTTTGAAGAACTATTTAAGATAGAAAGATGAATTTTGAAACCTGAACTAGATTTCCTATACGCCACCTAATGACAAAATTTCAAGCAGTTCTGATGTAAACTCTGGATTTTAGCATTTTTCACATATGCCTCCCCTTAATTTTGACCAAAGAGTATAAATTAAATAACAAAACAAAAGAATATTGTAAACCAATTACTTCATAATATGTATTTAAATTTTGAGAAGATTATAGCTGATTGCACCAATGACGTTATTTATACCAGTGATTTGAACTGAATTATTTATCTTTCTTACTGTTTTAAATGTAAACTCAGGCTCAAGCTATTATCGTATGATATACATTAATTTGGTATTTAATGCGTGAAGATCAATTAATCTGGATACGTAACAGCGCTGTTCCAGAATGTCTCTTAAACCAACACACCTGAGGTCCCTGAAGCTGCTTTTTGCTGGGTTAAATAGTCCCTTCGGCTTCATGATCAGCGCTTTGGTTTGGAGATGTGGCCTGCAGATATTCATCCCATTTTTACTCCATTTGGCTGTTATGCACCTCTTTATCGAAGGCCGAACGAGAGAATTGGACTTTCAAAGATTGTGAATGACGAGTACCATTTCAAGATTTATCCAGCTGTATACGGCACTTCATACCTAAAGAAATTGAAGAGAAGTGGAATTTCAAAAATTGTGAATGACAAGGAAGATTTCAAGATTTATCCAGATGTATACGGCACTTCATACCTGAAGAAATTGAAGTATCCGTTATAGATGACTACATCCAAGTTGAAGGCAAGCACGAAGAAAGAAAAGATCCACAAAGCCTCCAACTGCCGTCCTTCTTCTTGGATATAACACAAATAACAAAGACAAAACACTACCAAAACTCGCATAATTGAACAAAAGACTGTTTCCAGTAAATTAAACGCCAGGTCAGCAGATGGCGTGAGCATAGAAAATTAATTGGGTCAAAGAAACGTAATTACTTAACTTGATCAAGCTGTATAGAATTGTGCTTCTGCTGACGGATTACAATTTTTAAGGCAAGTTTCCAAGAGGAGCTGAACTGAAATCCAGTATCACGTATAAGCGCCATTTGCATTGAAAAGTGTGCATTTTTTAGGACAATACTTCTTCTTATCTTTAGGAGATGTTGACAAAACAGATATCTCAGCTCCTGAATCTATAAGTTGTTTTATCTGTGATAAATAGGCGGGCTGAATGCTCCCTTTCGCATACCGCTATCTGCGATTGGGTTGCTAGTTTATTTGCTAGGTACGTACATGGGGAATGATATTTTTTGGCATTGTCCCCAAATTTAGTATGCTACCAGCAATAAGTGGTGTTGGAAGGGATTGAGGATCTGCTTTTGTTACGCTTATTATTTCGTCGACTGCGACTTGTGATCGCCCGGTTGATAAGAAGGCTCTAATCTTTCCAAACGTTAATTAATAGCTTCCAGAGTGTTAGTGAGCCGTGATAAATCACTGGTATTTGGGTTGATATCATTGGCAATTGCGTTAACATGATTTTAGTTTTGAAGAGCTGAGATCTCAATAATTTTATCAGCCAAAGTAGGTAGCTTCTCCAGATTTTCACTACTGACTGCGAGCACAGTTTGTACAGACAAAGGGAGACGTTGAGACCACAAAGATTTTAATATTCCAGCTGTATTTCTGTTACGAGCTAAATCTTTCATTTGCCGTAAAAATCGAGAAGGTTTTGGGTTTCCTACTTCAATTTCATTTAGTAGCTTACGTAGTTTGTGTTCTTCACTGTCAGCAAAAATGGAAATACGCTTTTCTTTTAACAAGCAAAATTTGTCTTAGATGGGTCAGCTATAATATCGCTCACTTGATCCATTATGTCACAATCCAGGTTCCCTATGATATAGCAAAAATTTGTTTTATCTTGCGTAATTCCTGCAATGTCGAATTGTGCTTCAACTTGCTAGAACAATAGATCTGGCCGATTTCTCCAAAAAGGAAGAATTTTGGCTAAAATCTTGCTTACTTGCGGCTTTTCTTCGCTTATCTGTGCTGACGAGTTTTCCGTCATTTCAAAGAACAAATATACACTGCAGAACACAAATTCTAAATTGTAGTTACTCTATAACGTGCCCGCCTCGGTAGCGTGAAATGTGTGGTGTTTAACGCCCGCTTTTACTACATACGCCACCGCAGGCGGTGACACGGATGATATATGAGATGAAGATGGAGCACCGGTGGAATGAGATGGCGGGGGAAACCGGAGGTCCCGGAGAAAACCCGCCCCAGCGCCGTGTTATCCACCACAAATCTCACTTTGCGGTCGCCTGGGATTGAACCCGGGCCGCCTTGGTGAGAGCCAAGCGGTCTAACCACTGAGGCATGGCGTGGCCTCTCGGTGGCGTGATGGTAGCATGTCTGCCTCACGTTCAAGAGGTGCCGAGTTTGAATCTCGGTCAGGGTGAGTTACCTGGATAAAGCTTTTTCCGGGGTTTCCCTTATCCTGAAAGACGAATTTCAGGTAACTCTAAGCTCTATGGACTCTGGGCTCATTTGACCATCATTTCACCCACTCCATTCATCGTCCGATATGACTTAATGTTGGAGGACGTAAATTAAAAAAAAGAGTGAGAAAAAAACTCTGGAACGTCTTGGGTCACCAATTGTGGAAGTCTAGCGTTATTTTAATATCAAAATCACAAAATATGTTGTAAAATCAATTATTTATTCCACATTTTGCACAACAGTCAGAACAAAAGAAAGTCGTTATATTAACTTTTATTCATCACTAAGTTGTCCAGCCGAAGAACAATATTTACATATTCAACTCGCCGGCAGCGTGCCTTCTGCTGCAGCACTAACCGCTGGCCGGTCAGCCACCAGTGAAAAATAAGGCACTGTATATCCATACCACTGTGTTCCTTACTTAACTCCCCTTCCCGTAGGGGAAGGGATCCGTCCCTTTCAGCTGCCAAAATGCGGGCGCTGCGGACCCTTAGCACTCGTGGTACCTCTGACGTTACTAGAGGAACCTCGGGCCGAACAGCCGAGCCCCTCCTTCGGGAGTTGTTCGGATTGGGATGGTCTCCAGGGGGCAGTGTGTTCCCGATACCCGTGGGAGATTGGGTACGTCTTCGGACGGGGTTGAGGGAAGCCATTAAGTTTCCGGTTACTAGCCTGCTTAGCTAGTAGAAGGTGTGCTAGATCACCAGGCGGCCCCACCGAGGTCATATCGGTAGTCTTCACCTTGAGTGTTGACGCGCGTAAGTGGCGTATCCACTTCCGTCCCGTCTTGTGTCCCTAGGACCAGATGGGGGGGGGGGGCTTGTTAGGAAACTAGGTCTTGCCCTAATGGAAAGCCCTACGGAGAATGCCGGGCGCCCTTTAAGGGACAGCTCGGATAACTCCCTGGTTGAAAGAGGCCCGGGTCTTGTTCCTACGGGTTCAAGGCTAATGGGAGTAGACCCTCTGGACTCAACTTAACTCCCCTGTAGCAATAAAGCATCTAGGGCTGATGCTTGAACAATTTTCTTACCTGGCGCCGACGTGTCAATCGCACTGTTAACCTTGCTTCAGCTCGGTTTTCTCAGCTCAATCCGCTGCTCACTATATGCACTTCTCTGGAACTTGATTCCTATCTATTATTATATCCAGAAAGCAAAATTTGGACATCGATAGGGGAGAAGACGAATGAATTAGATGAACTGTGTTTTAAAGTACCGTAGTGTTGTTTACTACATCAGAGTTGGTGCTGCCCTGTTACAGACATTAAAACTCTGGATATTTCAAACTGTGGCTAATCAAGAATCTGTTGAAGGGAAAGAGTTAATCTGAGAATATAAAGCTACAATAATTGTATATATAGTATTTATCCTTTGTCTACATTATATCTGGTAACTTTGAAAACCCATCCTCACAATACAGATAGTGTTTATGTGTAAAACGCAAGAGATTTAGTTTTGAGACTTTTAGACAATGTATTGTGCAAGGCAACACAAATTCTATAATCATAAAAGCATGTCATGAAAAAGGAACCAATAAAAAACTTAAGTCAATGAAGGGTGTACTTCACATTGGATATCAGGTACTTGTATTAGGAATACTATAGGGTGGAGCAAGTGAGTCATAATGGGCAAGAGCGTCACTTCGATTTTCTTACACAGTATATATGTCAGATGTCCCACGCAAGTCGATCTCTATAGTTTTATGTTTCCCTCATATTTTAGTGTAAAAAGAGTTGCCGTACATTTTGACATAATGAAGCTATGACAAGGAGCTTAGTTTAACTATATTGAAATTGTTATTGCAGATATGCCCAAAACTATAAAACGAAAACTGACTGGGGAAAGGGTGAACATAACACGATACCCAATGACATTAAACGAGATAAAATATGATTTAATATCGGTCAAACTGGTTGCAATGAAATAAAATTACCAAGAAATACGAGAAATACACAGATAACGAACCTGGCAATGACAATGTCGTGTGTGATACATGCCGTTGAATAGACAACTATTATTTTCATTTTTTCCCCTTCCTTTCCTTGCTTTCATTTCATCTTATGCAGTGTTTGGATCTGAAATTGGTAGTCTTATGAAGTGAATGAAAATACAAAGGTTTTTGGAATGAACTTTTGAATTGGCGATAGGTGATGGCGGATACCTCAGTGAATACCTCTGTCGAGATATGTAAGCTCTGTTTATTGAATTATGTATACAATAACTTAAAAAATTAATATACTTTAAAATATAAGTCCTTGTCATTTTCTCAAATTGAACAAAATTTATCAGGACTCACTTGCCCTTTTAATTTTCTAGCTTAACTTTATATTTTACCAAATTGCAAACAAAATATAGCATTTTAATTTATGGCGTTTAATTGCTGAATGCACTAGCTTTAATTTAACGTATTTTGGAAACTTACACTTAAATATAACATACTTTAGAAGAAAAGAAACCAAAGGCAGGACTCACTTGCCCCATCGTCCCCTAAATGTGTTGTAAATCTGTCACAAACAGTGGATGTATTATAATTTTAATATATACAGTTACTCCAAAAGGTATTCGTCTAATGTATGATTTTATGTTTTAAGGATGTATGGATAGAAGAAAATCATCAGAAAAACAAGTACAGCAGGGACACTCTCTTATTTACTGATTACTGAAAAAGAGAATACAATAAAGAAACACATAGTATATATTCACATAAACATATTTAAACATTTGTTTCTCCCTTTCTCGCCAATGCTGACGTTAGGAGGTGCTTTGGGTTTCCTCAGAGCGAGGGGGCCGAAGCATCTGACCTGAGATGAAATCAGGGTTGAGGGGTCGGCCCGACGCTTGAGATGAATGAATGACGGAGCCCCATCGCCATGTTGTCCACTACAAATCCCACTTTGCGGTCGCCTGGGATGAAACCCAGGCCGCCTGGGTGAGAGTCAAGCGGTCTAACCAATCAGCCATGCCGCGGCCATATAGTTAAACATCCAAAATTAAAGATATGCAATATAGGATGCAAAATAAGTGTTCGTCTGCGTACTGAAAATGGTGTAGAATGTTACGGTTAGTGCTTAGTAGTCCCTCCATTCCTCTTTATAACCTTTTGCATTCTCCTTGGCATGGATTTCACGAAAGATTGTGTTTCCACTGTAAATTTACGCCATTGCTCTAGTATACCGTTCTTTAGAGCATTTATGTTAGATATCTGATGATTCCTAATACTTTTGTGCAGTATACTCCACAAATTAACTATTAGATTCATGTCTGGAATTGCGGTGTGTCGACATCCGTCGTGGAGTATTAAACAACAACCATAGCTTTGCATCTAGAGCTGTGCGTTTTGGATCATTAACTTGTGTGAAAATATAATCCTCAGAAATAACCATATTATTCACACTTCTGGACAGATGTGTTTTAGGATGTTTATATAAACCTTATGGTTCGCAAGTCTATCAATAAAACACAAATCCCCCACACCATTTGCACTCATGCAGTCCCAGACAAGTATTGAACTTCCTCCATGTTTAACCGAAGCTGTTATATTTTCCCCTCAAGCTCTCAATTATTTTTTCTCCACACTATTACTTAAGGGTGGGGGCAGAAGTTCTGTTCTACTCATTTTCGTGAAAAAAAATGCAATTTTTTTTTTATTTTTCTTGCAAAATATGCACCATAATTTAATTTACTTGTTTACAAATTTTCATGCCCGTAGGGTAAACGCATCACCTGTTTTGGACGCCTTTTTTAAAACTCCATGCTGGTTAAATGCCTCTCCAAGCTTTAAATGGCACCCCCACATGTTTAAATGCAGAGAACTTACGAACGATTTGATTTTAAAATACGCGTTAAAATAGCATTAAGCCACCGTGGCCTGTTTTAACAAGCTTTCATATGAATCCCCTAGATGGCAGCGATTTTCCGGATGTTTTTAGTCGTTACCTTGACATACTTCCTGTGTAATAGCGCGAAATGTTTGTTTATGTTTTCTTTTGTTATTCCAGTGTTTTAGAAGTGATACTTGACGTTTAAAGTTATTATCTTTAGGTTTTCTCCTCTTTGTATTGTATTTATTATACTCAAGTGTCCATTTGTGCCTAAAATTACCCCGTAAGGTGTGATACAAGTTTATTTCAGTAAACGTACCTTGAACAATTATGTATTGTGAAATTAAAGAGGTTAGGTACACATATTGATTTATATGGTACTGCATTATTTTACTGATTTAGAATACCGAAAAGAAAGGGTAGTAGAGCCAATTTGTGTAAATTAATGAATATGAGCAGAAGGGGGAAGACAGATACTTCAGTTGAAGTATATCAGAAAGTAACTGAGCCTCCAGCACTGTAAAAGTAAAACATAAACCTTTCTAAATTGGAGGTGCAATGCAGTATCTATGAACCAGAGGAGGATGTAGGTGAGAGAAAATATATTATTTTAGATTTTGGCCAGTTGAAAGATCTGATAAAAGATTTATCACAAACTCTGAACCCGGAGAGGCTTTACACCTCTGATTTTGCTTCTCAATTAGCTGTGGAATGTGAAAATAGACTACTATTTCAGTAAATACATCTAAAACCTAAGGCTCAAGAGGCTACTAGGAGGGAAGAAGGTGGCAGTTACACTGCTGGAGCTTTCTAATGTAAAGAAATTATATATTTTTCATGTAAACTGCATGCAAAAATTTAAAGCCATTTTTCTCAAGTACAGTTTTTTGTTATTTTTCCATAACCAAAATCTATCTTCTGCCACAATATTACAGCTGGCGCCCTGCAAATTGTACACAATGCACGTCAGAAGCTGTGCAACAAACTGATGTATGAGAATTTTGATATTGGTCATAGTTTAATTTTACTATGACCAAGCACTGATTTTTTGGAGTTTTTTTTCGCCTTGACACATAAAATAATGTTTTTTAAAAAATAACTATGCAGAATTTCAGAAATCCGATCCTTTAATTTGTTATCACGGCATTAAGGAATTTAATTCTATCAAAATGAGATTTACTGTGCAATATCTGTCAAAGAAGATAGATTTTGATTTTAGGCAATAAAATTGTATAAATTAATTCATATATAAAGAATGCAGTTACATATTGGAATGAAAACTGGTACACAGATTTCTGTACAAAAAATTGAGGCTCTAGCTTTAGTAGTTTAGAAAATCACTTTTAGCACTTCGGTCCCCCCTTAAAGAGCTCAAATTGACTCTCGTCAGTAATTACAACCTTTTCCCAGAAATCACACCCATCGTATTTATGTTCTTCTGTAAAAGCAACTCGCTTCTTTCTGTTGATTTTACTGATGTTTGGTTTTCTATGAGCTGTTTGGCCTCCATACTCAGCTTCATAAAGCTCGTTTCTTATAGTTTGTGCTGTGCTGTGTGTGTTTGAAGTGCAATAGCAAGTTCTGGAGCACTTAGTTTAGGACTATTCTTGACTTCTCTAAGTAAGTGTCGTTTCTGAATCTGGGATAGAACTGCAAGACGACCGCTCCTTGATTGAAAGACGACCGCTCCTTGATTGATTTTCGTAAGCTTTGTTCTGACCAAAACTGTATATAAGTCTTCACTGTACCGGTAGGTCTTCCAATGGTTTCTCCAATTTCTTGAAAAGATTTTGCTTTTCTAAATAACCTGATGCAAATTTCTCTCTCTTCTTTTGTAGTTTCAGGAGGTTTTTGACCCATATTACCTAAATAACAATCAAGGGCTTTGAAAACAGAGATGGAACTGTTAACGACAATGGATGAAACACAACTGCATAAGAAAAGGGAAGGGGTGTGTCAGCGAGGCATCATACCTGTTTATCTCGTTTACTAGCCGAATACTTGTTTGACATCAAATGGGACATGATTTTAAATAACGTAGAGCTGTTCACCAATTAAGCAATATATGAGCACAAATTGTGTTTTATTTTTAAATCTAGATATCAACCGATATAAGGAAATAGTTATTGTTCGTTTTTTATTTATATTTCTCTGATTGTGCTTGTTACATTGTATGTGCTATGATTAGACGAATACTTTTTGAAGTATCTGTGCATATTGGTAAAAAGTGTATAGTTATTATTCATCATTTAATTACGCATATAAATTATTCGTTTGAATGAATAAATATACATTGAAAATAAGTGCACCATGAAGTTTATGGGCATTTTGTTTGAAACATTTGCGTCACATTCGTAACGGTTAACAACTTAAATTGTTTCTTTATTGACCAAGTATCGCTGCCTGGTTATATCGTTCCCTTACTCGATATATTCTAAACTACATTTCTCATGTCTGGTATGAGGCCTGTAAAGATAGTTCAGGACAAGGTGCTGCAAATCGCTACCAATGCTGCCTAGTTCGTGTGAAACCATCACCGGAAACTAGACCTTCCTCCTTTCGTTTGCCACACAGCACGTCGTATAGGAGTTCCTGGAGTTGTGGCCACACCGTGGCTCAGTGGTTAGACCGCTTGGCTCTCACCAAGGCGGCCCGGGTTCTATCCCAGGTGACCGCAAAGTGAGATTTGTGGTGTACAACACGGCGTTGGGACGGGTTTTCTCCGGGACGTCCGGTTTCCCCGCCATCTCATTCCACCGGTGCTCCATCTTCATCTCATGTATCATCAGTGTCACCGCCTGCGGTGCCGTATGTAGTAAAAGCGGGCGTTAAACACTACACACACACTTCCTGGAGTTGTGGATCATCATGTCAGAACATGTCGACCAACACGCCTACCTCAAGATATACGTGAAGCTCCGAGGACTTCAACCTTAGTTTCTTATAGACTGTTCCGTTGGACAGTTGCAGTGTATCTTTGATCTCTGCTAGTTTATCTCATGTGAAATATATTGTTGAGGATCTAAACGGGCTTAGACAACCAGTTTCTAAATCATAAAAGAAAATCTTTATCTAACCGCTCACACAGTAGCTTCAGTTCAGTATGTTGCAAAGATGCGACATGGAGGTTTCCAAGAAAATTCTCGCACCCCAAGCTAGTCATTACATACTAGAAACATTTTCCAAAGTGTTGATCTCCACAAAAATATCTCTAAAGATGTTAGTTAAAATGCCAAATGTTTGAGGTATTTTCGTGATGAATTAAATGTATATCTTAAATATTCTGGAAATAGCCTCTGAAGTCCTCTTAATTCGCATTGACCTTTGCATAACTGGTAAACCGTAACAGATAGAAAAGTTTTGCTACACAAGGTTTTTACGAGGATGGGTCAAAAAGTAATGCATCCTATTTTTTCTCTCTCTTTTAATTGCCAATAAAATTGAATCCAATTTTCATAGCTCGAAAGCTACAATATTGACGATTAATTTGTCACTAGTCAATATAATCTCCGTCCTTTTTCACAGTTTTGGTACACCTTTTAACTAGGGCATGTATTCCAGTGTGGTAAAACATACGGTCTTGCTTCCTAAACCATTGGCGCACGGACGTTTTCACAGCCTCCTCATCTTCAAAATGAATTCCACGATGAGCTTCCTTTAGTGGACCGAACAGATGGAAGTCTGATGGTGCCAGGTCAGGGCTGTATGGGGTGTGAGGTAAGAATTGCCATCCAAATTTCTCAATTTCTGCAGTGGTGTAACGGCTGGTGTGTAGTCTTGCATTGTCATTCAAAAGAAGAACACCCACCATATTTCTTGTTGGGCGAACTCGGCGAAGACGTGCTTTCAGCTGTTTGAGAGTTCTGTCGTATTGGACAGAATTTATTGTGCATCCCTGCTCCAAAAGATCAATCTTAAGCACACCCTCTGCATCCCGAAACACTGTCGCCATAACTTTCCCTGCCGACGGCTGAGTTTTGAATTTTTTTCTTCTTCGGTGACGTTGTGTGATGCCATTCCATTGACTGTCTCTTTGATTTAAGTTTTCAAAAAATTGAACCCACGTTTCATCGCCAGTAACAACTTACTTTTTCCAGAAACTCCTCTCCCTCCAAATTGAAGCGCTGGAAGTGTTCGGAGGCTATTGTTTTCCTTGTTTCTTTGTTTTGGGCTGTTAACATTCTTGGTACCCAACGTGCACAAACTTTTCAGTAACCCAGTTGTTGAATAATTGTCATCACACTGCCTTTACTGAGTGAGTTAATGCGACACAATTCACCTGTTGTTACCCGGCGATCACCACGAATGATGTCATCGACTCGCTGAATGTTGCATGGAGTCACTGCAGACACCGGCCTGCCGCTTCGCTTTTCATCTGCCAATGGTGTTTGCCCTTCAGCTTCGTTACAGCGACGAACCCATCGTCTAACAGTGCTGACATCCACCGTTACATCACCATACACATTTTTTAGCCTTTCGTGAATGCGAATTGGCGTTTCACCTTCCGCAGGCAAAAATTCAATGACAGAACGCTGTCTAATACGAATGTCGATGTCAACCATTTTGCAAGAGGATGCAGTGCTGCCACCTCTTGACTTAGGAAGTTACTACTGCAGGGATTGGAGAAGAAGGTTTGAGGAATTGCGCCAAATTCAAAGTTTTCACATAACTTACTTATTTAAGGAAAAAATTAGTAGGCATTACTTTTTGACCCACCCTCGTAGATATAGTTAAAAGATACATTTACGTACCCGGCGGTATGGTTCAGACGATAGCGCCTGTTGTCCGCATCGGAGAGGTCGTGGGTTCTCTTCCTACCTTCCCAACCTGTAGTTTCTCTCGGAGGCTTCCTTGGGTCGCTAGCCAAATGATGGGAAGGACACTCAAATCCTCCGAAATTTTTTGTCTCTTCGTTTCGCTTCAGTTCTCTTTTCACTTCACTTTCACTCTTGTTGGCTTTTCCAGGGTTGCAAGTGTCGCAAGTGTCAGGGTTGCAGTACCCTCTCGCCTCCCTTTCGGTAGGTGTCCCATCAGGGGCATAGGCATAAAGGATATCTTAAGTCGCGGTTACCCTGTAACTTGCCATTTACTTCTCATAGTCAAGAAAACCACACACACACACACACACACACACACACACACACACACACACACACACACACACACACAAATACATACACACAATTTACGTCAAACAACTATTCTGTGGCATTAAACATTTCTGAGATATTCCTTATTGATTTGAATTTTCTAATTTACTTTTCTCTAATGGAAGGTTATTAGGTGTTCTTTTCTTTTTTGCCCTCCTGGCCTAGAAAGAAAATGGAATTTAAAAGTCCTTACTTAGCGACTAGCTCTTAAGATATTTCACTGATGCTTAAACCTGCTCTATTCCCCAATTCCCATTGTACCCATATGGAAATATGTAATAAAACTGTTTCTACAAGTCGTTATTCCTATTAACATGGAATAGATAAAGAATAAGCTTTCTAAGCGTACTTGGTTGAAAATGGGAAAACTCATGTGAATATAGGAGACTAAATATGTATTTTTTGGGTTTGAAATGCTACACTTTCTTTATAATTGGTCTCAAACTAGAAACATCCTAGACGGGATAAAGAGAGAGATATTGTAACTGGACGTTCTTAGGCTGTAGATTGGTGAAGGGAACTTCATTGGTGTTTAAAAGGCAGTTGCGAAGGTCTTTCCTTCCACCAACAGCAGTCTAAGAGTGTTCTGTTACAGTATGTCCGTCTTTCTTTATATTCTCTCATAGGTTTAGATCAGAGTCGTTCTAGTTTGAGATATACAGGGTGTCTCTAAAGTCAGTATCCATTTCAATGAAGGAAGACAGTGATAGAAAAATCAATATTATTTTGAAGTGTTGCACATATTCTAATGCCCTTCTACATGACCTCCATCTAGCTCAAAACACATTCGCCATCTTTCAGTAGTAGAACGAAATGTAGACTGTAACATGTCAACCGTAATTCGACCTGCTGCTTCCCTGATACGATTCCGTAACTCAGGCAGACCATTTACGTTGCTAGACCATTCTCTTTAGGTTTGTTGTACCCCCATGCAAAAAAGTCTAAAGGAGTAAGGTACGGTGAACGCGAAGCCCACAGCCGAGGTGAACCTCTGCATCTCCCTGGAAAGGTTCTGTTCAGGTAATCACGGACGATGTCTGCAAAATGTGGAGGCACACCATCTTGCTGAAACACAACTGTATCCAGTATGCCATCCTCTTAAAGCTGCGGTTCAAGGAACAGTTATTACATGTTGAGGTAGATGTTACCTGTTGTTGACCTTTCGGCAAAGAAAAATGGGTCATGCAGTTTTGCGTTTGTCATACCCAGCCAAACATTGACTTTCGGTGCATCACGTTCCCACTCCGATACCTCATGTCGTTCTTCATATGCACATATTCGGCTATTGTGTCTGTGCACTTTCCCACAAACATGGAAAGTGGCTTCATCGGAGAATAAACTGTTGTCCATTAAATGCGCATTCTCTACACATTCCAGGAGGTCATTACACATTGCCCGACGACAGGCGAAATCCTCATCCTCAAGATGGTGCAGAACTTGAATGTGATACGGGCGTTTTCGTAGAGTGAAACGTAGAATTTTCCACACTGTGTTGCGAGGGACGTTCAGTTCCCTACTGAGACGTCGAACTGATGCCTTCGGACTCCTATCACTGGCAATTTGAACCTGCTGCACTGTTTCTGCCAATACGTGTGGTCGTCCAGGACGTGTCTCATCACACAAACTGCCGGTACGCTTAAATTTGTTCACAAGCAGACGAATGTGTGCCTTTGATGGGGCTGGTTTGTGGAAGTTTCGGGTAAATTCCACTCTGGCGTCTTCATGACAATTCGTATCCGTGCACAAATAATGGCAACTCGTTCTTCTGTTCTAAACATCTTGTAATAAGATACCAGTATCTGAAAAAAAACCCGTAGGGGAGGGGATCTGTCCCCTTCAGCTGCCGTGGTGCGGGCGCTGCGGAACCCTAGCACTCGTACCGCTGACGTTACTAGAGGAACCTCGGGCCGAAAATTCGAGCCCCTCCCTGATAGAGAGTTGTTCGGATTGGGTTGGACTAGAGGGGGCAGTGGTTCCCGATACCCGTGGGAGATCGGGTACGTCTCCGGATGGGGTTGTGGGAAGCCGTTAATATTCCCGCGTACTAGCCAGCATAGCTAGTAGAATGTGTGCTAGATCACCAGGCGGCCCCACATATCGGTAGCCTTTCCATTTTGGTGTTGGCGCGCGCAAGTGGCGTATCCACTTCCATCCCGTCTTGAGTCCACAGAACCAGATGGGGGGAACTTGTTAGTCTCTAGGTCTTGCCCTATGGAAAGCCCCACGGAGGCGCCGGGCGCCCTTTTGGGACAGCTCGGTAACTCCCTGGTCGAAGGAGGCCCGGGTCCTTGATCCTACGGGTCCAGGACTAATGGGAGTAGAACCTCTGGCATTAACATCTGAAAAGAAGAGAAACAAAATATTGCGTTTTCATTGAAATGGATAGTGACTTTAGAGACACCCTGTATTATAAGTACCTACTACACCGAAGGTAAAAAGCAAGGCAATGTCAGAGTTAAAGGTACCGTATACCTTTAGTTCATTATAAAACATTAGAGATTCATTGAAGGGAAGCCACTTACTTTCAAGGAAACGTTAACATTTGGCGTTTTATTTTGATTCTTGTAAGTGATGAAAACAAACTCTACTTCCACCGCACGTGCCAGGGCTTGGCTGCTATAATTGGACGTAAAACTATAACACAATGTGGATCCGCGTCGCCTAGACGCTTCGCTTCAAAGTTTTCATATTCCACAATATCAGTGAAAATGTATAAAGTTAACATCAGTTAATAAGACGTGTACTACTCAAGATGGCTTCAAAGCGCTTTGTGGTGCTGCTTGTTCTTGCTTATGCATATGCACTACCAGAAAGCATCAACATAGGTAAGTGGACTTGGCCAGGATTGTTTAAATGGTTTGATTATAGCTTGCAACTAAATCGTTACTGCTACGTTTCATTTTCTGTTTGTCTGCCAAAACTTTGGTGTCAAGATTTCACTGCAAATACCTGTTTTCAGATTTTCTGAATACAACAAACTAGAGAAGCGTTGAAGTGTATTCTGCTACCAGTATAACTAAAGTGATCTGGGGTGGAATATTCTTTATTCACTCTTCTACAAATTATTCTTTTCAACATCTATCCTTCTGTCTCCCTTTCTTAATCGAAATAAACTTTTATTAACCTTTTACATATTCCTTGTAAGATTAACAAGGATTAAATAAGGTTGAGTTATGATCAGTTATTTAAAAAGCGGATCCCTAGTCTGAAATTCCTTGTTTCATGAATGACTTTGAGAAAAAGGGAATAGCAACAAAATACCTGAGAAAGGACTAGATGTTTTAAATTTCAAACCAATAAAAAAGAGTATCCCCAAATGGTTAACATCATAATTAGATAGTATAACTGATTTATTAAAACAAGTTATTTACCCTAGCAAGATCTACATTTTATGTTTTCTGTGCAGTAAGATTTCCCATATCTCTTATGTTTACTAACCACACAGTAGTATTCAGAATGAAAAGGACTTTACGGGCTTTTCTCAGAAGATTCAAAATATACTTACATTGTATTTGATATAGATATGTTAAGTGTCTTAAACATATGGCATCTTAAATCAAAATAGTAGAGATACTATTGAGAAAACTAAAACTAACGAAAACGTTTCTATCCAAATGGTAGTCTGCAGTAGGGACATTTTATATTAATCTTCCTATTTCCGGTAAAATCTGGATACTGAATTTGTATGTGCAACGGAGCACTTATATTTCCATAGATAAGTAATAGAAAAGGAAGCTCAAATGAACATTAAACTTTCCGCGAATATTTTCATTAAACTCCTGTACTTCAAACTACTTATACGTGGTATAATTTCGTTAGTATTTTACTTAATTAAAACTTACTTCGGGATTTTTCTTGGGAAAATTATTAATTTTGAACAAACGTCTTTCTGAAAGGTTCTCGAAATTATCTATCCTTGAAGATCTCTTACTTGTACTGAATATTGTGTAACTGGAGAACGCAGTGTTACTGGATTAAAAATATAGATCTAAGTAATACAGGAAATTTGTGTAAAATAGTATTTTTCGTGCCATTATGTATTTTCGACATATAAAAGGTTTCAGAATTAAGTTCTGCTTTAATGGATATCTATAGAAAGTGTCAAGGAAGTGTGCTTCTTTCTCGTTTTATGCCCATTAATTGTAATACTGAGTGTAACTAACAACGTAGTCGTGTAATTTGAAACAACTTAAAGACAACATTTATTGTATTTTACGTTACTGTGGACACCTATGAAGTGGTAGACAGTTGCATGAGTATTTTACGAGGACTGTCCAATAAAGAATGATCATAATTTTTTTACGATCATAATTTTTCGCACTAAAATTCAAACGTATTATATTCTGTTAGCTTAATGTGAAACAAACAGGCCGTAGTAGTTTCACTGTTGGTACTCCTGGTTCCCACCTGTGAGAACCAGGCAAGTTCAGACATGTTCAGTATCGCCTACCGCTGCAATGAAGGTAACACGCGAGAAGCAATATGCGGCTTTAAAATTCTGCTTTTGTCTCAAAAAATCTTCAGTTGAGGCCTAAGGTTGTTTAAAATGTTTAAAGAGGGGAGACAATCAATTTCAAAGAAAGTGGACCCGGTGCTCCAGTTACTGCCCTTACGGAACAAAACATCAACACTGCTGCTGCCATTGTGAGAGAGGATCGACGAATTACCTTAAAATCACTTTCTGAAATACTGAACATTTCATTGGATGCCATCCACACGTTGGTGACAGAAAGATTACATATGAGACGTGTTTGCGCGCGATGGGTTCCAAGACTGTTGATTCCCGAACAAAAGGACATTCGCATGCGACTCTGTATATAGTTAATGTTGATGTTAGAGGAAGATCCGGAGTTTATTTCAAACGTAATTACTGCTAATGGAACTTGGCTACATCATTTTGATCCTGAGAGCAAGCAGCAAAGCTCAGTGTGGAAATCTTTTTCATCACCAACCACCCAAAAAGCAAAAGTGATTGCTTCTGCTGGGAAAGTTATGGTCATCTCATTCTTTGATATTCATGGAATGGGTTATCAGCATGTTGTACCTGCACACACATCAGTAACTAGACAATACTACAGGGATATTGTGCAAACATTACAAGTCCATATCAGGCGCAAAAAACCACATTTCCATGAAGCAGGCTGGATGTTGCACCACGATAATACGCAGCCGCATATTGCCAATGTTGTTGCTGAATATTTTGCAAAAGTCAACGTGAAGTGCATCCCTCACCCTCCCTATAGTCCGGATTTAGCCCCATGTGACTTTTTTCTGTTCCCTAACTTGAAGAAACGCCTTCGTGTGAGGCATTATCCATCATCAGAAGCAGTGATGAAGGCTGCGGAGGCGATTTTGAAGGAACTCTCAAAAAGTGGTTTCCAGCATGTCTTTGAAGACTGGCACAAACGCTGGGACAAGTGCACCGCAGTCAGAGGAGATTATTTTGAGAAGGGCCATCAAAATTATGAGGATGAGTAAAGTTGCGTTGTCAAAAAATGATTGTGATAATTCTTTATTGAACAGCCCTCGTACATTAAAATTTTTAATTTAGATGCCATTTTAGCCCACTAATACGGAAAATAGTAATTTCATTTTTTAAGCTCCTAGGAGACGTATTGAGAGCAGTTGCTGTGATCCGTTACCTGGTATGTACTGAAGTTGTCATAGATTTACACAATGACGTCACACCTAGCTTATTCTACTCTAGTACACATAGGCAACCTTTACCACTTGTTTACGTAACTGCAATTAACGCTATAGTTACGCCAGCTGTTCTTCTAATGGCATGAAAATAGTCTGACATACAGGTAACTTATTTTCCAATACTACATTTAATGACGTAATATATACTTTGTATATTCAGTCATTTTTCTTACCATTGGTTTGAATTTTCCAATACTTATTCTTCTCTCAAATGGGAGTCGTTATTGATTCTTAACGCCCCCTCCTGGTTATAAAAAGACTACTTCTTAAGGGACTTGCGATGACTACAGAATAAGCTTTAGTGGCAATAGTGTGTTGAAGAATGAGTAGAAAAGGCCGTGCGAATATGACATATTAGATTTGTATGCTAAAATATTGCTTAAGCATTTCGGATGAAAATTTTCACAAGTAACCCTATGAGATGTTAAGAATTTGTGTACTAAAACTGCTAACTTCGAATGGAGTTTGTTAAGAAGTATTCCTTTAACAAAATCTAAACAATTATATAAATAATAATCATTTATTTACTTAATAGATAGAGTTAACATGAAAAATTCAATCCCATGGCCGGAATTTGGACCATGGATCTCCTGGTTTGAGTCCAGTCGCTCTTAACCTCTGAGCTACCATGGCCAACGTGCCGTACTGACATTAAATTCTCCATTTGACTCATATATTTCCCCGGTAGACCACTAGGGGCTCTCGCATCCGAGATACGCCGTTTGTGGCGACTTACTGTCGTAAGTACTTAAGTCCCAGGCTTCATCATTTAACTCTTATTATTTAAGTTAATGTATGGAAATTAATCATTTCTGCACACTAGCCGTATACAGGCTAAGGTTATTGATAGACAGAGTCAACATGAAAAATTCCATGCCATGCCCGGGAAATATACGAGTCAAATGGAGAATTTAATGTCATGACGGCGTGTTGGCCGTGGTAGCTCAAAGGTTAAGAGCGACTGGACTGTTCAAATCCCGGCCATGGCATTGAATTTTTCATGTTGACTCTATCTATTGAAAACCTTAGCCTTTAAACGGCTAGTGTGCAGAAATGATTAATTTCCATCAATTAACTAAAATAATAAGAGTTAAATGATGAAGCGTGGGACTTAAGTACCTACGATAGTAAGTCGCTACAAACGGCGTATTTCGGATGTGAGAGCCCCTAGTGGTCTACTGGGGAAATATATGAGTCAAATGGAGAATTTAATGTCAGGACGGCATGTTGGCCATGGTAGCTCAAAGGTTAAGAGCGACTGGACGGAAACCAGGAGATCCGTGGTTCAAAACCTTAGCCTATATACGGCTAGTGTGGAGAAATGATTAATTTCCATCAATTAACTAAAATTCATTTACTTGTTTAAAAATCAAATTACTATTGTGTCAGTTGTCGACCGTTTTAGGGAATACTTACCGTAAGAAAATAGTTTACCCTCGTAATTAAAATAAATTAAATTTACAGTACAATGCTGATACAGTCATTTTCATGTAAATGCTAGTTGGGATATTTACGTTAGCTGAATGTGCATTGATGAAAAACAAAATATTCAAAGTTAGAAGAATCTGTTGTTTTTCTGGTAATGGATATATAAGTGGATTGGATTAATATTATTACGATTAAATAATGACTTGAATTTGCTCCAGTTAAATCGCATACCTGGAGGTATACGTATTGTAAGGTAAAGTCGGTGATTATTCCTTATCCAAGGCATTACTGAATGTAACTGTGATTATGCGACGTATGAACAGAAAAGTCAAGAACCTTCTCCACTCTTAACTGTCCTTTATGTGGAAAGATCATTTTCTCAAGAGTTTTTTAATGCTTTGTGACATACGTGTGTTAGGAATTTTCAACTGAAAGCTCTTAAGATATTATGAAATATGAGAAATTATTCACATTTAGCTAAGGCAAATGAAGTTCCTTCACAAAACTTCATTCACAAATATGCAATAAACCATGTGAGAAAGTAGCATTTCAAGGAGTAATACCTGTTGAAATACAATACATTCCCATTTTAATTTTAATTATCACATCAACGAAATTTAAATGCCCAGGCATTAACATTAGGCACAACTTAAATCTTTTAAGTCGTTCAAATATTTAGAACTACAAGAACAAAACCTTTCATACAATTTTGAAGCTTACCATAAATGCACAGATACCTTTCCCTGGAACATTCGCTAAAATAGATGTTTTGAGTATAAAATTAAAATTCTTGTTTATTTTAGTGTGCTAAGTACTGGAATAATAATCATTCTTGAAAGTCGCCCTTTAATTGGAAAAGAAAAGCTGTGCTATCACAAAGAGCCGTATGGGTATTCATGTTTTATTCGTAATTAATGAAATACTGCTTGGATCCAAGGGTTTATTGCTCCTAAGTGTTTAATTTGAGCTTAGCTTGCTGCGTAGGCATTTCTTAAATTGGAAGGACTTGTTGGGAAGTATTATATAGTAGGTGTTAATAAATTGTTCAAAATTTCAGTGCTAGTTATGGAAAATAGTTAATTGGAGCTGAACTATTTACTATTTGGACCAGTAAACAACAATTTTAATCTGTAGTTGCTGATATGATTCTTAAAAACACGATATATACAGGAGTTTCTCTACCCGTTCTTCAATAAAATATTCTGCAGAAAGGTTTAATCTGCTTTCCTCTTTTTGTTGATTCAGATAACATTTTGCATACGAAGTTTTATTACATATTCCCTTTTAGATACAATGGAGGTAGGAGCATACAGTACACTTAGGCGTTAGTAAAGTCTTTTAAAAGCTGGTCGCTACGCAATGCCTTTAGCACTTCTCTCTCTTAATAGCCCAGAGAGGGTAGAAGAACGACGATTTCCTATTTGAGAAAAGCATCAGATACTGAAACATCCCTACAAAAAATGAAGAATATCTTGGAAGTGCCTAGCTCCACCCATCACACAAATAAATAAACAAATAAATGAATGAATGAATGAATGAAGGGAGGAAGGAAGGAAGGAAGAAAGGAAGGAAGAAAGAAAGAAAGAAAGGAACAAAGGAAGAAAGAAAGAAAGAGAGAAAGAAAGAGAGAGAGAAAGAGAGAGAGAAAGAGAGAGAAAGAAAGAGAGAAAGAGAGAGAAACAAAGCGGAAATAAATAAGTAAATAAATGAATAAATATATACATAAATTACTGACTGACTGACTGACTGACTGACTGACTGACTGACTGACTGACTGACTGACTGACTGACTGACTGACTGACTGACTGACTGACTGACTGACTGACTGACTGACTGACTTAATTAATTAATTCATTCGTTCATTCACTAATAAACAAAGAAACAAACAAACAACAAATAAATAAACAAATGAATGAATAAATAAATAAATAAACTAACGCGGGTTTGGCTTTCTCTACTCATTGTTTTAGAAACTATTTATATTATTGTTCTATCTGCTTAACTTAAATGAGGGAAACATTTGTAGAAATGTTTATACTTCCTTGTAGAACATGGAAATAAGGGAATACTGTAGGCTTAAGTGATCGGACCTTTAAGAGCTGGTCGCTGTGTAATGGCCTTGGACTTCTACTCAGTTTGCATGGCCAGGAACAGAAAAGTAAACGAATGAGAATATTCTATTTTGCAAAGTATAAGTGCTGAAACTTTCAACCCAAATATCAAAGAATATCTCTAAAGCAGTTAACCCATATCAAAGAAGGTAACTGACATTATGTTTACTCTTTAACGGGATTTGCATTTTTGTATAGTAAGTCTTTGCTTATAAATCATCCAGGAATGGATTCGATTGGATTTTATCGGCGGGGATTAGGCAGGGTAACCAGTCTTGATCTACTGTACTCTATGCCCCATGTGAAGTTCGCCGAGAGGAAGGATGAAGCAAGAGGAGACGGAGGGCGGCCAACCTAAAGATCCTTGACAGTTCAGAGGGCAGGACCTCTACATTTTACCAGTTTTTTTTTTTTGTAATTTACGTCCTCCAACGTTAAGTCACATCGGACAGTGAATTAATTGGGTGAAATGATGCTCAAATGAGTCCAGGGTCCATGGAGCTTAGAGTTACCCGACATTCGTCTTCAAGGATAAGGGAAATCCCCGGAAAACCTTTTTTTTTGGCCTTCGGTAAAATCCCATAGGGCCATCGTAGGGAAAAATAAGAAAAATAATGTAAGGAAGTTTAAGAGGATGGGAGGAGACTAGATCTGTAGATCACTTTCTTTAAGAAATTGTAGAAGAGCTTGGTATACAAGTTTGTTGCATAACTGTAATATGGTGTTGACGCTAGCGGGAAAAGGAACAGACTGCTGAAGTAGGCGGCGGAGGAAGGAAGAACGGTGGGCTCGGTAGCGAGAGCAACTGAACAGGAGATGATTGAGGTCAGCGGTTTCGCCTGGGTCATCAGGACATACAGGGGAATCGATGAGACGTAGTCGGTGTAGATGCGCAGGGTAACATCCATGTCCAAGTCGCATTCTAATGATGGAGGTGAGATGTCGACGTGCAATCCTGAAGCTGGAGAACCAAGGGGTCGTGGATAGATGCGTCTGAACGGCGGCGTGGTGTTTGCCTTTGATGGACTGCGAACGAATCCAGGCGTCATTCCAGCGACAATAGGCGTCACGATGAAGGACCGGGAAGAAATCCGTGTAGGGCAGTTGGATGCCTTGGAAGGTGCCTTGGGTGAGTCCCTCTTTTGCCAGGCGATCGGCGACTTCATTGTATCGAATTCCGACATGCCCTCTGATCCAAAGGAAGTGAATTTAATGTCCAGCTATGGTAGCGTTGTTCACCAACGTCAGTATCTCGTAAAGATAACATTGCATATCTCTCGTCCAGCGGGGAGATGAGAGTCTCTGCAGCACACTCTGCGCATCGGTTAAGATCAGCAGTTTGGGGAAGCCCTGAGAAATCCCATATTGCAAAGCGTCACGAATGGCCAAAACCTCTGCAGTGTAGCTGGAAGCCTCCATAGGTAGGCGGTATCGAGCCAGGGCATTAGTAGAAAGACAGACGTATGCGTAACCTACTCCATCAGCAGATTTAGAACCGTCGGTGTAAATCGTGGTGAAATCTGGCCATGTAATCTGCAAGAAATGAGAGAGGGTGACGTTCACGTCTGGGGTCCGAATGATGTGATCAGGAAGATAATGCACCGAAACATTCAAGAAGTGTAAGTCATATGGATATTGAAACCCCGGAAGAGAGGGACTTTTCAAAATTAAGGGAAAAGCGTGGTATAGAGACCGAAAACCCAGTAAGAGTAAGGGCAATCGCCGTACAGCTGGAAAATCCACGTTGAGATAATTAGCAGCAAGATACTGCAACGTCCGCAATACTGGGTGGGCATCCACGGAGAAAACTCGCAATAGAAAGCGCTGTGTTAAGAGCTGTCGTCGTATCTCCAATGGTGGTTCTGAGGCCTCAACCAAAAGTGCATTCGTCGGTGTAGAAAGCATAGCACCCAGGCAAAATCTAAGAGCACGGTACTGAGCGATATCCAACTTGCGCAAGACCGATGTGGAAGCAGAGCCAAAGAAGATACAGCCATAGTCCAGCACCGACCGAATTAGGGAACGATATAGCAGAAGTAATATGGAAGCGTCCCCACCCCAACATGAATGAGCGATACTGCGTAGAACATTAAGAGTTGCACCAATCTTGGAGATGAGATGCTGTATGTGACGACTCCATGAAAGGCGACTATCCAAATAGATACCCAAAAATTTTGCGGAAGATGCAAGGGTAAAAGTAAAAGGTCCCAAGCTGATAACGCCATCAGGAAATGTCCGTCGTTTCCTAGTAAACACTACGACTGTAGACTTGGAAGGTGAAAGATGTAATCCGTGTTCAGAGGCCCAGGTTGATAAATCGGTGGCTGCATCACTAAGCCACAGACGAGTAATCCAAAAACTAGAGGACCGAGCGTACAAACAGATATCATCAGCGTACTGGAGAACTCGAATGTGAGGGCTAAATAGAGAGTCTAAATCCGACGTATAAAGTGCATAAAGAAGAGGACTCAAAATCGCTCCCTGGGGCAATCCTCGAACTACTATTCTAGGGCCGAAGAAGGAGTTATCAGGAGAACGGAGATAGATGAGGCGATGTCGGAGAACATTATAAATGCCAGAGCAGTACCGAGGAGGAAGACCTAGTGCTTGCAGCTTCCCAAGCAAAACTGGCAGTATAACACTGTCGTAGGTGCCGGAAATGTCCAAAAGGATGGCTGTCAGATATCCATGTTCCAAATAGGTACGCTCGATGTCAGTAGTCAGGATGCTGAGACTATCCAAAGTACTCCGGGTTTTGCGGAAACCATATTGGGACATGGGTAATAATCTCCGGGATTCCAGCCACCATTCAAGTCGTTGTTTAAGCAAGCGTTCAAAGGTCTTGGCGATACACGAAGACAAAGCGATCGGGCGATAAGAGGTACCAAAGCTAGGGTCCTTCCCCGGCTTCAAGATAGGTACAATGATCTGTGTAGTCCAACTCTCGGGGAAGACGCCGGAGGCCCAAAGGTCGTTGAATAGTTCCAAAAGGATCATCTTCGCACGAGGAGGAAGGTGGGTGAGCATGCTATAGGATATTTGATCATAACCCGGAGCTGAATTCGACGACGACTTCAGTACACTTTGGAGTTCAGACATGGAAAATGCTGACATCAAAGTGTGGTGCGAGTCCCCGGAAGAAGAGAGACCAGTAGGTGCTGGTGGTGATGTCACGGATGGCGGAGCAATGTGATCTGCAAACTCAGCGATCCAATCCCTCAGTGGGCGGGTAGGAACTGGCTTCTTCCTCAATTTGTTAATAAACCCCCAAATCTGAGAAAGTGGGGTGGTGTTAGAGAGTTTGGCACAAAAGGTCTTCCAGCACTCCTTTTTGCACTGTCGTAAAAAACGTTTGGCCTCAGCTGCGGCCCGTTTATAGGCCAGAAAATTGTCCCATGTAGAGTTGTGCCGGTAGGTACTGAGCGCCAATTTCCTCTTCGCAACATATCGACTGCATTCTGCATTCCACCAAGGAGATGGTACACCACGGGACGTAAGAACGGGCCGTTTCTCTGGGATGGAAAGCAAAGCCGCACTATTGATACACTGTAGAAAGGTGCCGTAACGCACCAACGGAGGACGATCATTAGGAATCTCAGAAACGGTGGCTTCGAGAATACGTTCGTACTTGACCCAATTGGCACGCCGTAAGTTCCATCTGGTCGAAGGCCGGTGGGCCACAGAAACGTGCGGAAGAATAGTCGAAATCTCCAGCGGGAAATGATCGGAGCCCATTGTAAAGGGAAGAACCCTCCATTGGAGTTCAGAAGATAGGGAAGGGGAGCAGAGCGTCAAGTCAATCGCTGACGGTCGGTGCCCGGGCCGAGTGAGCAGGGTGGAAGACCCATCGTTGAGAAGAACCAAACCAGAGTCCTCGATGAAGTCCAAAAGCGTTCTGCCAGCAGCGTCGGTCAGGTCACAACCCCATGTGGTATTATGAGCATTAAAATCTCCGCCGAGTAAAATGGGGGTTGGTAACTGGCGCAGGAAATGATACCATTCTCGACTGGTGATGATCATTCTAGGGGAACAGTACAATGAGACAACTGTGACCTCTCGTTGACAAAGCAGAGTCCTCACCGCCACGGCTTCAAAAGAATGTATTTGGCTGTGGTCTATCTGAATGGTGTAATGTGGAATAGCAGAGTGCACCAGAATTGCAACTCCTCCCCATCCGTCCGTCCTATCCTTGGAGTAGAGGCAGAAAGAAGGTATGCGAAGAGACGTATTCGGAGTCAACCAAGTTTCAGACAGCAGGGCGATGCAGACGTGGCGTACAAAGAGTTCTTGCACAAGAGAGTCATAATTACCTCGAAGAGAACGACAATTCCATTGCAACAGGGTTGAAGCCATGCTGTAATGTTGGGTTGTCATCGTTGGTTTATGAGCTTTGTAATAAGCTGGTAAGGAAGTCGCGGAGAAGTTCAAGTTGAACAAGGGCCGTTGAGGAAGGAGAAAAAGCAGATAATACAGGAACTATGAGCTGTAGTAGTTGCTCCACAAGCTGCAAACTAGTGGGAGCAGACGGCGATGAAGGACCCGCCCAAGATGGCGGATAAGGATTATGAGTTATTGGAGATACAGGTACTCGTTGTGGAATATACAGAGTGGAATGAACTGGGGGAAAATGCGGAACTCGGTCCGGGGGAGGTCGTGTTGACACACGAGGCACCGAAACAGCAGGTGAAGTCGGAGTGGCGAGGGCAACGGCCGGTTGGATTCCTGGTGAAGGTGCTGGTCGAGGAGTGTAGGAACGCGGCGGAAGAGTACTGGCTGACTTTGTAGGAGATATTGCTCCAGGGAGAGGAGGGAAAGACCGTGTATCAGTCATCGAGAGGGCTCCATTAATGGCCTGTGAGTAAGTTGGTCGAGATGGCTGAGGCGAGCAAGGGGCATCTGCTCGAGAAGCTGCCACCCGTGCCTCCCGGTATTGATGGTATGCTGGGCATTTTCTGTCTGTTGCCAGGTGAGCTCCCTGACAGTGAATGCAGCAAGGACCTGAGGTAGAGGTGCAGTTTTCTAAGAAATGGGGTCCAGCACATTTACCGCATCTAGCCGCACTCCGAGACTGATGCGAGCGATGGCCGAAGCGTAAACACTTAGTGCAGATGTAGACTGGAGGATCACGAGGTTCCACCGGGCATCGCGTTCCAAAGATGACTACATGAGTCGGCAACACCTGAGAGCGGAAGGTAATCTTACACACAGGAATGGGGACCCGTACTGCAGGGTCGCTAGTGGGTCGAGAAAAACGCTGGACAGAAATAACAGGGTAGGCACTCTCTAGAAACTCAGCTATTTCTTCTTCTGAGAGACTGGTGTCCACGTTGCGAATAACACCCTGTTTGTGTATCAGAAAATTGGGAAAGTAAACTTCCAAAGATGTTCCAGTAAATGCCGGTGATTCTACTATAGTGTTAGCGGCCTCTGCCAATGCTGCCTCAATTTTCAGTCGGTTTTTTCCTGCTGAGGTAATATGCACAATTGCACGTCGGATTGTCGGGTTGTGACGAAATAGCAGTTTACCCACACTCATGGGGTGTAGCTTACCCACATTCTTATCCAAACTTTCAATAAACACATAAAAAGGTCCGGGATCTGCGCTGCTATAACGATTGGAATGGCTACGTGGTGTAGAGACGCCAGGTGTAGAGGGTGTTGTGGTAGGACGTGACGTGGAAGGAGGAGATAGTGTAGAAGGTCTCGTCGTCGAAGACTGAAGAGGGCCGACGTCCGAGGTGTCTGCTGGCAAGTTCCCATTTGGTACACAATCATTCGAATCAAAATCCATGTTGGAGTCTAATGGCGCAACGGATTCTCCTGAAGTCCGCTGCCTCTTAGAAGCACGTTCGTCATTTTCACTAGTAGCAGAAGTCGTAGGACGGAATGAAGTTTGGACTGGTTCACAGTGAAGAGTCGGTAGAGATTGCTGCAGAGAAGTGGAAGCAGAAAGTTGTTCTTCTTGCTGGTAACATGTCTGCATTGCGGAGTAAATTAGCTGCCCCGTATCAGGGGGGTCAGCCATAGTACACTAAATATTAACACTTCACGAGTAGAAAGTACGCACGTGAAAACACAAAGAAATTTCATGTAGAATTAGGCCGGCAATTTGCCCCGTTATACTAACGCCGCCTCTCGCGCCGGAAAGATAAACAAGTCGTCACGGTGTTGCGATGTTACCTGCTCCGCTGTCAGACAGCAACTGCCGGAAAACCGTATCTAGGTAACTCACCTCTACCGAGATTGGAACTTGGAACCTGCTGAACGTGAGGCAGATATGCTATCATCTACGCTACTGAGGCGGGCTTTTACCAGTTGGAAACTCCCCGGCAGGCCAGCACAATCGGCAGTTCACCCGACTGCGGTCCGGAAACGGCACTACCAGACCAGGCTCGGAGACCGGAGACAGTCCTACTGGAGGAGGAAGTTTTACTCAGAGTATATCATCCTGCCATGCACAGCCGAGACTCCCACCGACACTTTGTAACCGCAGTATCAGACAGCGATTAGGAGGCGGCGAATGAATTGAAATCACGAGAATTAAAAAAGACTAATATAAAATATTGTTATATTAATATGAAATTAGAATGAAATTAGAGTAATGATTAAAATAGCGGTTTAATTAAGAATAAGATGGGAAGAATATAATTTAAGACAACTAACATGCTAAAATCCATGTAAGGGAGAGAAAATATTTCTGTAAAATCTGAACACAAGTCGGGGAGACAGGAAGAGGTGACCGTTAGCCTCTTTGTTTAAGGAAAGGTTCAATGTCTGAGAACTATAACTAAGAATGTGTAGGAACAATAAGGTTTTCAAGATGCGGTCAAGCGTAAGACCTAAAAGGATTTACTTTGCTGAGGTGATAACGATGTATACCGTTACAAAGAGCCCAGGGTAGGCGTGACCCAACTCACGGTGGAATGTAACGTCAATGAGTTCGATGAGTTTTGCTAACCAATAAAGAAAAATCGAAATAAAATGAGAAACCAATAATAATGTAAGATTTGAGAAACGGGGAGAAGGGTGAGTTATTTTGGTCATGTGATAACAGTTAGAGTGGGGATCAGAATAAAGTACGAACAGAATCGCAGAGTAGACGAAAGATCACTTCAACAGTCATACTACGTGGGGAAGGATGTGTTAGTGCGCGTGAAGAAGAAGTAGCAAAGATTTCTAAGTCCGAAATGTAGGGAAGTCAAGAATAACGCAACCAGCGTAAGAGAGGCAGCAGAAGAATTCTATAATAGCAAAGTATTCGCCGTATAAAGAAGTAAGAGAATTCTGTTAGGAAGTTTAGTAACAGGTGGTCACCGCTACAAATCAATCTGAATCAACGAACTTAGTGAGAATTAAATTAAATCATTTTTTGCAACGAACCAGTGTATTATTGAGACAACTGAGCAGCCAACAAACAACAAATCCATTTCCTACAACCATTCACCTGAAGATAAGAGATCTCATAGCTCCAATTAGAACCCAAATCAAAAGTAAACACCAACCAATTGAAATCTGACATGCGGTTATGCCGCATAATGGCGCCGACACGTTGGGGCTTCGAATTGTAGGAAATGGGTGAAATGTAACGACGACAACGACGAGGAGAAGTGAGAAGAACGACGACGAAGGATGACTACGAGGAGAAGTGAGAAGACCGACGACGACAACTACGATGAGGACAGCAGAGACTACGAAGAAGACGGCAAAAACAACTAACAAGTGAAATTTTCCCCCAACCAAGAGAGAAGTTCAAGTTCTTTCGACATCAACTGAGCCTACTAGACGACGAGCAGCACGACAAAAAAAATTGGTAAAGACATCACATAAACACCACAGCCGTACAACAGAACTGTGAGTTACACATACTCAATTTATTTTTCTTGTAAATGTAATATCATTCATTGAGATCAATATCTATGTAATGTCTTAGTTATAAGTATTTTGGAAGGGAAATTAGAAAATTGAAAGGGGAAGTTCAATGCTTTTGAGAAATAAGAAGATCGTACAGAATAAATTTAAAATGGAAAATTCTGGGGAACAAATAGTTATGGAGACAGAGAAAGAGTTAGAAGTTGTTAATGAAGAGACAATGGAAAGCAGTGTTATAGGATCAGTAGATTAGGGTGTAAATGGTGTAAGTAGCTTAAATGTAAATAGGAGAAGTGACAATCCTGGGGTAATGGAAAATCTACAAGAGATGCTCCAGAAACTCATGGCGCAAATGACTATTCAGAGTCAATCACTAGAAGCTAAATTCGTAGAACAGAACCAATCACTAGAGGCTAAATTGAACCAAACACTAGAAGCTAAATTAGTAGAACAGAGTCAATCACTAGAGACTAAATTACTAGATCAGAGCAAAGCTATGGACAAATCACTAGAGACTAAATTACTAGATCAGAGCAAAGCTATGGACAAAAAATTAAGTCAAATTACAAGCCAAGGGAAAGAAACAGAAGCTAGAATCACTGTCAAAATTCAAGGAATAACAGGGGAAATCCAGACCGTAAAAGAGGCCCTGCAGCGAGAAGTAGGTACTATAAGAAGTGACCTAGAAGCTACCAAATCTCTCGTTGCAGGAGTAGAAAATAGAATAGGGCAGGAAATTAATAAGGAAAGAATAAGATTAGATGAACTGACCACGACACAGATAACTTTTGTACAAGAGATAAATGACCGGTTTGACACTGTAAACAATAGTATAGCAGCTGACATGGAGAAGTTAAAAGAAAAGGTAGCACGTGTAACAAATATTCAATCAGAAAATACACAAATGTTGAGGGAAACAGTAAGCGAGATATCTCAAATCAGAGATACTGTAACTGGCTTACAGCTGGGACAGCAAGGGCAGGTACCTGAGAGTTCCAATTGTTCTATACATACACACAATGGAGAGAGGCAGAACGAACAGGTTAACGCCCCTTCTGTCTCTCCTCAAAACAGCAATAATAGCGAAGTAAATATGCAAAACGTAAATATGTACCCACCAGTGCACATGAATTTTCTAAGCGAATTGCCCCTCCCGAAATTTAATTGTCGCAATGACAACGCAGTACAATTTTTGGCCGACTTAGAAAAGTATTTTGCCATCAGAGGTGTACCCGAGCAATATAAGATGATAATAGTTCAAAGGGCGTTAGAATCTGCCGAACTTAATTGGCTACGAGTAACTGTGGGAGAAGGATGCAGCTACGAGTTGTTCAAAACAGCTTTCCTAGAAAAGTATTGGAACGCCAATGTCCAATACCAAGTAAGGAATCAGATAACAAATGGCCGATACCAAGGTAATAATGGAGAGTCTATTACTGATTATTTCCTGAGATATTCGCAAATGAGTAAATATCTACAACCTCCATTACAGGAAGCCGAACTGATTTCCCTTCTCACGCCCCACCTTCCTGAGAACATTAGAAATCACATGGTGGTAGCAAGACCTCAGACATTGAGAGAAGCAATTACATTATTAACAGCTTTACAAAGCGTTGGGACGCAAAATTCACAAAATAGACATGAGAATCGAATGCCAGTGAGAAATCCACACAGACCGTGGAATAATAATAATCATGACGGGGAAAGGGCATACAATCCCCGAAATTTTAACACAAACCATATGGCTACTCGTCAAAGATACGATGCCCACGTCCCGAGGGAATTCCCTAACAACAATAGAGGGAGACAGGGACCACCAAATTCAAATTCATATAATTTCCCTATAAGATATGTACATGTAACTAGGAATGGAAATAGGGGTCACCCCCCATTTCTTCGAAGAGGGAATGCAAGACCGACGTTCCGACTACCAGAAGCTAATAGACAGTATCAACCACGTGACGCTGGTAGAGAGAACAATACAGACAGACCTGAAGTAAGACAGAGGAATCAACTTCTCTCAAGAGAATGGGTGCGTTCTCCTCCACCCACACCGAGGGACGCGGCGCCCGAGGTGGATGAAAGGCCAGATACGACACAGCAGACGGGAAACGACTCCAGGGTGCGATAGAAGACGTCCCGCATCGGACCCGGATGAACACGCTAGTTCTTAATTTGAACAGGGACACAGCTCTGAGTAGGATGGTACAGAATAAAACAAACAGAAATAGTAAACGGTACTCAAATAAACAATCACTTAACAGAATTGCAAGAAGTGAGAGATGCTCCACGTTTTGCTGCAATAATAAACAAAGAAAAATGGCACATTACCATAGATTCAGGATCCTCAGTTTCAGCTATAAGTCAAGCATTCTTTTATCACTTAAAAAACAATGGAATGAAATTGCAAACATTGCCCGTGAAAAGTGCATATTGTACTCTGGCGGTAGGTCGCGCCAAACAAAAGATTAATACACAAATGCTTTTGAAAGTCACCATTGGGGAGGATACAATAGAATTTGTATGTTTTGTTATTAATAGGCTATCTGTAGACATTATTATGGGTAATGACGTGTTGTATGCGCTTCAAGCTAAGTTGAATTATCAAATGGAAGCCTTGGAAATCAAAATTAAAGACGTCATAGTTAAAGTTCCGTTTAGCTCAAGGGAAGCAGAAAATGAGATAAGATTGACAGATGAAGAAAAAGAAATAGATGGAGAAACATTTTTTGTAGAATTTATACGAATAGGAGGGATGGAGCTAGTTAAGATGAATCCATTAGAAGCAGAAGAGATGAGAAACTATGATAAGGATGAGTATATATAGCTGGAGAAGAAAGGCTTTTAGAGATGACGTCATACGGACTTGGGCAGGCAGAAGCAGGTGAACAGGAGATAATTACCCTACCAGATGATTTCCAGGTAGTCGAAAATAACGTAAACATGACCTATAGAATAAGAGAAACAGTAGCAAACTCGAACCTACTTAACGACCACCAAAAAGAGATTTTTATAACATTTTAAGTAAACATAGAAATGTATTTTCGGAACACGCTGGGACCTATAGTGATTTTGAGTATGAATTCGAGATACATGATGTTCCCCCATTCAAATATAAGTGCAGACCTATTCCATTGGATTTACAGGAGGCAGTGAACCTTAAAATACAGGAAATGTTGGAAGATGGAATTCTGGAGATATCTACATCAAAATTTATAAGTCCCCTATGTATAGTCAGAAAAGCAAATGGAACAGTACGACTGACGATAGATGGACGTCATATAAACCAATATATTGTTCCGGATAATTTTCGAACCCCAGCAATAGAGCAAATTTTGGCCGGTATTGGGGCACAAAGGTATTTTACTTCACTAGATGTGACCAACTCATTTTTGCAAATTAAGTTGAAACCTGAGTTAAGGCAATATACCTCATTTTTGCACGGAGGATATCAGTACCAGTTTACAAGAAATTGCTTTGGACTAATTAATTCTGGAAGCGCATTCCTACGGGCGATGCAGAAAATACTCAACACGCAAAGGGAAACATATGTGTCACAGTATGTAGATGATTTATTGATATACAGTAGAACAGTGGAAGATCACCTTCCATATTTGGATTTAGTGCTCGGAAGGCTAGCAAATGCTGGATTAACACTGAATTGGGCCAAATGTAAATTTTTCCAGGAATCAGATAAATATTTAGGATATATCATAACAGGCGAAAATATAGCTCCTGATCCAGAAAGAGTGGAAGCCATTTTGAAAATACCACGACCTAAGACACCAAAACAAGTAAAACGTTATCTGGGTGTACTTGGGTACCAATCAAGGTTCCTGATAAACTATGCAAAGGAAGCCGCACCGTTGCGAGCACTACTGGAAAAAAATCGAAAATGGCGATGGACTATGGTAGAAGAAAATGCTTTTAAAAGATTACAAGAACTCTTCAGTGAATCCGTATTATTGACATGGCCTGATCCAGATTTACCTTATCTCATATACACGGATGCCTCCATGGTGGCGTTAGGAACTATTTTAGCCCAAGAGACACCGACTGGAGACTTAAAGGTCATAGCCACAGCCTTCCGAGGGTTAACGAAAACAGAAAAAATTGCTTGCATAACAGAACAGGAAATTACGGCTATTTACTACGCCATTTGTAAATTTAGACAATATATATATATATAATAAAAGGATTGTGATATTCACCGATCATATCAGCCTATCATTTATACGAAATTGCAAATTGACCAGTACAAAAATTGCGAGATATATCCACGAGATCATGGCTTACAACCCAGAGATTAAACATATACAGGGAAGTCTTAACATCTTTAGTGACATGCTTTCACGTATAAAGCCACAGGGGAATCTTCCAGAAAATATCAGTAGTCATGGTACAGAATTACCAGTGTTAAAGATGGATGTAACCTTCAGTATAAAATTAACAAAGGAGATGAGAAGATTGTCGGAATTACAACGCCAGGATTGGAAATTAAAACAAATTATGGAAAAGGCATTGCCCATAGATCAAGCAAATTCACAGAAATACGGAGTGCTAAATAACGTATTGTATAAGTTACAGGGTGGTTCCAAACCTGTTTGGAAAGCATATATACCCGCAGCGCTGGAAGAGTTAGTGATTTCTGCTTACCACACAGCTCTTATACATGCTGGCGTTGAGAAGACAATGATTTCCATAAGCAACCATTTATACATATTTAGATTAGGCAAGAAAGTTAGGACCTTTATATCTACATGTGACATCTGCCAGAGGGCAAAATCATTAAATTATAAGATAGATCGACCCCCTGTATCCATCACCAGGAAGGAACAATTAGAATTAGTTGCAGCGGATGCATATGGTCCACTCCCTGCAGGAAGAGGAGGATTAAAATATTTATTTGTACTTATCGACGTGATGTCGAAATTTGTGAAAATATACCCTCTCAAGAAATTAACAAGTGCAGCATGCGCGAATAAAATAGTGAAAGACTATATAGTCAAATACGGGAAGATGAAAGCACTATTAGTAGATAACGCGTCCATACACCATGGAAGACGATTCGTGCACACCATTCAGGATGCAGGAATTCGCATCTATAATACAACGTCGTACCATCCATGCTCTAATCCAAGCGAGCGCGTAATGAAAGGCCTAGGTGTTCATCTCCGAGGCCTTTGTTCATTGAAACAGACTACCTGGCCAGACCACATCAACTATATTGAGTTTATATTCAATAATTCAGTCAATCTAACCACAGGATATGCTCCTATCCAATTGTATAGGAATTTGACACCGGAACCAATAATAGAGGGTGTTCCGGAAAGTATACAAGTGACGACCGAGACAGATCGAGAACGGATCCAGAATGCTGTTAAAATAATAATGGAAAAAGTAGAGAAAAGAAACGCAAAGAAACTGCGGTACAAGAAGAATTGGGAACCAAAGGTCGGCGACTTAGTTCTAGTGAAATCGTTCGACAAGTCAGATTTGTTAGGAAAGAAGACTAAAAAGCTATATATGCTATGGAAAGGCCCATACCGGATTGAGAAAATATTTGGTGACAGAGCGTATGCTCTAGTACACCCAAGAAATGGTAAACCGATAGGCAGATATAACATCTCCCTAATCAGGCCATATCGTCAAAAAAACGTTGTAAGCAGTACAGAGCAGACCCAAGAATCACCGGTGTGAATGTGATTGAAATTATATACGAAGATGTAAAGAATACCAAGTAAAAGTTATATAATTAGTACGGGTAACGTTTTCGTTTGAAATTCAAACACTGCGTGGGAGTTGCAAGTTCCAAAATTCCTGTGCACAAACAAAATGATAATGTAATAAGAATAACCACAGCTAATGAACATGTTAGAAAGATCTTTAAAAATAATTTGTGAAATGTAAATATAGTATAAGTACTGATGTATTCATGTGCCAAAAGGCTATATTGTTATTGTAAAGGTCACAGACTTAGGCGTGACAAAGTGAAAGAAAGTTTAGAGTCAAAAGTGAAGTGGAAAGACAGGACAATGAACTGCCAATGTTTACTGTCAGGTAAACGAAACACCTGATTACAGGTAGACAACTGAGTGCAGGTAGAGGTAACCATATTTGGACATCATTACGCAAACTAGAATAATGTGAGGACGAATGTTCTTACGGTGAAGGACTGAAAGATAAAGAAACGTCCCAATAAGTTAATACAGTAATATTAAAAAAAAAATCATTGAATGTAAAATGTAATATTGTAAACTGTAATATAGTAACATTAATGTAGTACTTAAGGAATGTAATAAGGTAAACTCAAGTTGATGTCAAGTGAGACAAGGATAATTCAGTGAAGTGTATATATAGTTGAGGTATCACGAATGTTATTTGTATATAGGGTAATAACCACATATACGACAGTGTACTTGTCTATGTATGTAATGTATCATATCTATAATTCTATGTATATGATGTACCATATTGACCATTCTATGTGTATAAAGTAACACACTGATGATGAGGGAAACGGTGACCACCGAAAAATGTTTCGAGTAGGGAATGAGAATTTATAAGATATATAAGGAGGAAATGTCATGACGGGGGTTTGACAAAATTTAAATAATGGGTATTTCATTTTTGTCAAACGGGCATTATGTAACCGCAGTATCAGACAGCGATTAGGAGGCGGCGAATGAATTGAAATCACGAGAATTAAAAAAGACTAATATAAAATATTGTTATATTAATATGAAATTAGAATGAAATTAGAGTAATGATTAAAATAGCGGTTTAATTAAGAATAAGATGGGAAGAATATAATTTAAGACAACTAACATGCTAAAATCCATGTAAGGGAGAGAAAATATTTCTGTAAAATCTGAACACAAGTCGGGGAGACAGGAAGAGGTGACCGTTAGCCTCTTTGTTTAAGGAAAGGTTCAATGTCTGAGAACTATAACTAAGAATGTGTAGGAACAATAAGGTTTTCAAGATGCGGTCAAGCGTAAGACCTAAAAGGATTTACTTTGCTGAGGTGATAACGATGTATACCGTTACAAAGAGCCCAGGGTAGGCGTGACCCAACTCACGGTGGAATGTAACGTCAATGAGTTCGATGAGTTTTGCTAACCAATAAAGAAAAATCGAAATAAAATGAGAAACCAATAATAATGTAAGATTTGAGAAACGGGGAGAAGGGTGAGTTATTTTGGTCATGTGATAACAGTTAGAGTGGGGATCAGAATAAAGTACGAACTGAATCGCAGAGTAGACGAAAGATCACTTCAACAGTCATACTACGAGGGGAAGGATGTGTTATTGCGCGTGAAGAAGAAGTAGTAAAGATTTCTAAGTCCGAAATGTAGGGAAGTCAAGAATAACGCAACCAGCGTAAGAGAGGCAGCAGAAGAATTTTATAATAGCAAAGTATTCGCCGTATAAAGAAGTAAGAGAATTCTGTTACGAAGTTTAGTAACAGGTGGTCGCCGCTACAAATCAATCTGAATCAACGAACTTAGTGAGAATTAAATTAAATCATTTTTTGCAACGAACCAGTGTATTATTGAGACAACTGAGCAGCCAACAAACAACAAATCCATTTCCTACAACCATTCACCTGAAGATAAGAGATCTCATAGCTCCAATTAGAACCCAAATCAAAAGTAAACACCAACCAATTGAAATCTGACATGCGGTTATGCCGCAACTTCTACCTTGAAAGAAACCACCAGATGGGAAATGATGTGAAATGATAATGGAGACGATGTGGAGGAAATTGGGGGGATGTAGTTAACCTATCCTGTATTCACCTGGCGACCCCGTAAAACCCCGAAAAAAACCATGGGTTGGGTCGGTCGGCCATGGGAAACGAACCCGGACCTCCGGAATGCTGGTCAAAGACTAAACTGCCTGTGTCATCCCGCTCGGTTAAATAATCTAGAATTAAAAGGACGTCAGAGGGCATGCTCAGAAAATTTAGTGTATATATATTTACCATAAAAAATTTGAAACATATAGTACTTTTAACTAAAATTATTGAGACACTTTTGAGAAAATAAAATCGTTCGATCATTTTTCCATATAAGGGCAGTTCGGGGCGGGCAATTTTCTCAAAAATCTTCGTCAGTATTCTTGAAAGATTGAGAACTGATATATTAAGTTGGGTACTTAAGAGATTTTTCGATGTTGAGTTATACTATTCACTCACTCACTCACTCACTCACTCACTCACTCACTCACTCACTCACTCACTCACACACTCACTCACTCACTCACTCACTCACACACACACTCACTCACTCCCACATACACACACGCACGCACACACGCACGCACACTCACTCACTGGCTCACTCAGTAAACTTTTCCTAAAATTGATTATTGGGTCTTCAGGAGGCCTCATGATATAAGAAACATTATTTTTGATCAAATCTCGACATCGAATTTTTGGGTGGATAGCATAGTATAGATAGTAGAGAAGGCATTAAACGAGAGAAGACCCTGTGAACGTAGCACTTCAGCTTGTTACTTACAATACTCTTCTATTGTCTAGATGACTGTCTAAAGCCAATTGTTACAACTCGTGTGTTGGGCGAGGTATTCGATTAGTAATGTAAATTCATAGTTCGAGCATGTTTGTTGCTGATTCTTCCCCTCCCGTTCGTTACACCCACGGTAGGGATCACGCGCAGGTCCCCCCTCCACTCGCTCTTAGCTGTGACGTTTATCGTGCCAGCTGTTGTGTAGGAAATGTTCCTGGAATGTAACAAAGCATAGAAACTGCTTATCGTGTGCTAGTTTAATTCAATAGTAAGTAAAATAACAACAAAAGGAGCTTTTTATTGCAAGTCCCAGTATGACTAAACTGTATTAACTATTCTATAACGATCACACGATCACGTTATTTAAGTTTGTTCGATGTCTTTGTATTCCTTTCCCCCTTCATCAGTATATCTGTCACAAAATTTGGTTTTGTTCGCTATTTTTTTAAAGCCTACATTGTTAAGAAAGTGCGTGTTTTAACATAACACACCAAGGCGAAATCATTAAGATCAGGACATTTAAACTTCATTATACGTATTAATAAGCGTTCTCATCACATTGGGACGGATTTTCTCCGGGTCCTCCTGTTTCCTCCGTCAGCATTCCACCAATTGCTCCATCATCACCTTTCCTACCATTCATCTCGCCTTAAATATACAGTCAGCACAGAAAGTATTCGTACTCCACTAAACCTTTAAGACCAGGTTGCATAAAAATCGCTAACTGCAATTCATTTATAACCGAAGATCAAAATTGAACTAAGTTTACGAACCCGCGTGGGTTTTAAAATGCTGATCTCCGATCAGATGAACGCCGTTCAGTACTGATCTGAGATCACAAAAAACAAATGCGGCAACATCGCCAAACATGTTGCAACTTTCGTGTTGTATCGAAAGGATTCGAGAGTTATCGGAACTATTCACTCTGTTTAATTCAAGTGCACAGAGTAGTCAATCTAGACATAACAAAAACTAAATAAATCTTTCGCTTTATGGATATTTGTCCTAGAAATAGTGTTATTTTAAATAAACAGAATAAGAATTTACTCCATGTTGAAACAGTATTTATCAAAAGTTAATAATTTCGCTTACTTTATCTCCATTGTATGCCCAATGTACATCTTTTTCATTTTCGTCTGTTTACAATACTGTGAACTGGATAATATAAACAAAAAATGAAAGATAAGTGAAGTTTTAAGTTACAAATTATAATATTTTGTATATAAAAATGGAAGTCCAAGCAAAAGAGAAGATGCGTTCCGCTAATTGTAAATCTCTCATAACCCTTCTTATTTCACCCTTTCCCTTAGGCATCCTGATGAAATGAGGTCTTAAAGCTGCAATCTCCTTTGAAACTTTGTGTATTGTTCTAAACGCAGTCCCTTTATTTATATTATATTCCCAATCACCATTTGGAGGCTTTCAGTTACACGAAACCGTAACGTGAGTAGGATCGTAAATATTGGATTGAGTGCATAATTCCTCAGGGTTTGTAGCTTATGCTCCAGTTCTTCAGCTATATGCTTTGATAGTCGAAATCTCATTTTGAATTTTTTGTCATTTAGTTCTGAGATGGGATTTCCTCTATGTTGGAAAACACGAGGAGCCCTTTCAAATTGAAAATTCTAATCATCAGAGATATCAGAGAAATCTGAATTCTGAAAATAATAAAAATGTATAGGTTATGAAAACAAACAATGCATCTTTAACATACATTTGTGAAATAAAGAGGCTAATTATTTATACAAATAACCACAAAAATGCTTTATTTACTATTTATTTAAAGCTGCAGTTTCTAGGTTCAGCTTGACTGAAGATCATTTTCATATGCTTGAACTTAGATTATATTTTATGCAACCGGGCCTAAGAAAAATCAATATCATGGAGAGTATTTAGGTGATAAATTAAAGTTTATGAATAAAAAATGGCACGCTCAAAATAGTTTACATTTTGTACGAAAATAGCGATGATGTACAAACAAAATGTCACTTCTATAAAAATAAATTACCTTAATTTTTCAGCCACAAAAAGTAATCGTACACTCTCAAAATGTGGTGGTTTCGTTTCTGACAGTAATGTTCTCCATAATATAACTTCACGCTCTGTCGCTACATGGCTCGTCTGTATTTTTCCTTCTTATGAGAAAAGAAAAACCAAACTATAGCTTTAGAAACTCAAAGTGAAATTCATTGCCTATTGAGATTACTTAAATAAAATTATTCATTAGCGTGATCATGTTTAACAACAATAGATTCCGTTCTTTTGACTCCAATCGTAATTTTCAGCGGTGTAACTAGTCGTTAAAGTCGCCGGTTATTCAAATATCTACTTCGTTGGACGACCCCACGGCGTGTCTTACGTGTCTTTTAGGTATATATATACGTCGTGTCTTACGTGTCTTTTCTATATATATAAAGCGGTTTGGCATCCATCATCCTACAATTATCACAATTAACAACCTGCGGTCAGACCCAAAACCTGGGTGGGTACGCAGCAAAAACCTTCTGGCTGTTAACAGCCTGTCAGTACACGACTTGGACTTGGACTATGTGTATATATGATATTCATAGTTTTGTATAAAGTTTTCGATATTTTTTGGAAGAGGAATACTCATATTAAGCACACTGAGTACAGAGTAAACTGTGGCAACTGCAACAATAATATTCATATAATTGAAAAACGCCCACCTCGGTAGCGTAGATGGTAGCGTGACTGCCTCACGTTCAAGAGGTCCCAAGTTCGAATCTCAGTCAGGGTGTTACCTGGATAAGCTTTTTCGGGGTTTTCCCGAATCCTGAAAGACGAATTTGGGGCAACTCTGAGGTCTATGGTCCCCGGATCCATTTGAGCATCATTCCACCCAATCCATTCATCATCCGATATGACTTAACGCTGGAGGACGAAAAAAAAACACTCGTTCTGTCTCACTGAACACAGAGCTACCGTTGATTTACCTTACTTTAGTTTTGAGATACTTGTTTAAGTCCAAGTAAGGTTCAAAATGTGAGAGAAAAAAGTAGCAACTATTTTATTTTCCCATACAAACTGTTCGTATTTGTCAATTATGATACGTTTTTTTTTCATTTGTTACTGAAACAGAGATCTTTAAACTCTTATTTTATTTAAGTGGCTAAGGTATAGCCTATACTCGGCTAGTGTAAAGGAATGATAAATTTCCACTAACTTAAATAATAATAGTTTAATGATGAAGCCTGGGACTCAGGTACTTACAAAAGTAAGTCGCCACAAACGCTGTACCTCGATAATGAGAGCTCCTAGTGGTTTACCGGGAAATTAAATGAGTCAACTGGGGAATTTAATGTCATGACGGCACGTTGGCAATGGTAGCTCAATGGGTAAGAGCGACTAGATGGGAACCAGGAGATCCGTGGTTTAAATCCTAGCCATGGCCTTGAATTTTTCAGTTTGACTCTATCTATCCAAAACTTTAACCTATACATGGCTAGTGTGAAGGAATGATTAATTCCCATCAGTTAACTTATATACAAATAAGATAAGCATAAATTCTTTTCTCGAAAGCATAGAATTTATGTAAATATGTAGAGACTATTTGCGAGAGTTATCTTACACTCACAAAAATAATATACAGTGCAACAAAAATGCTGCTATTCAGTACTTCGTTAGGTACCCCTTAGCTTTAATTAGAGCCTCTAGTCTCCTTGGTAAGGAATGGACCAATTTTTTTAACCTTCGCCTTTGGTATTCGGTTCTGTTCTTCCAAAATATCAGTTTTAATCCTTCTTTGTTGGAAATCGCCCTTTTTCTTACACGTTTACAGCATACTCCACACTTGTTCGATAGGATTAATATTTGGGGATTGAGGAGGGGTTTGAAGCTGTTTTGGAACACTGTACGAGGGGGGACCCAAAAGAAATCGGACTCTGAGGGCGCTGCCACTCGTAGACGTAGTACAGGGTTCTTACGCTAGATGGTGTTAGTAGAGCTCTTCATGAAACGGCTGTGCAGACGGCGTTATTATAGAGCTGAACGTGCAAGTGTGGTATTGTGTTTCTCTGACTTTTGGCGGGTTACCTCTGCGAAGTCGTTATGGCAACTTTAAAAGAACAAAGTGTGTGTGTGTGTGTGTGTGTGTGTGTGTGTGTGTGTGTGTGTGTGTGTGTGTGTGTGAAATTTTGTTTCCTGCTTAAAAACTGCAATGGAGACACACCAAATGCTTAAGGAAGCTTTCCAGGAGGACGCTATGAGCCGCACACAGGTTTTCGAGAGGTTTGGGTGCTTTAAACGTGGTGAGATGCGTGTTGAAGACCAAGCTCGTTCTGGACGCCCTTTCACATCGCGAAATGAGGAGAACATTGAAAAGGTCCGCCAAAAGCTCGCCAAACAATCGACCAGATTTCGGCAGCGACAGGAATCAGTTGGAGCTCGTGCCAGCGGATTTTGAGTGAGGATTTGAATATGAGACGTGTTTCTACTAAATTTGTTACTCGCCTTCTCACACAGGAGCACAAAAACCATCCGCATGAATGTGTGTCAGGACTTGAAAACAGAGATTGCACGTGATTCAAACTTCTTGAACAAAGTCGTTACAGGGGATGAGAGTTGATGTTACGGACATGACGCAGAAACCAAGCAAGGGTCAAGTCAGTGGAGGACTCCCAACTCTTCCAGACCAAAGAAAAGCAAGGCAAGTGAGGTCAAATGTGAAGACAATGATCATTGTCTTTTTTGATGTTCGTGGAATTGTGCATCGGGAATTCGTACCCCCTGGCCAGACTGTTAACCAGCACTTTTGCTTGGATGTTTTAAGGACTCTGTGAGAGGATGTGAGGAGGAAACGCCCAGAACTTTGGCGATCAGGTGACTGGTTTCTGCATCACGACAACGCTCCAGCACACACGGCCTTACGAGTGACCCACTATTTGGCATCTCAGAGGTGGTCTGTTGTTCCCCACGCTCCGTATTTGCCGGACCTAGCCCCGTGCGACTTTTTCCTGTTTCCACGAATGAAAAAAAACGCTAAAAGGGGAGCATTATGACGATGTGGAGGCGGTAAAAACAGCTTCGCAAAGAGCACTGGACCATATCAAACTTGAAGAGTTCCAAACATGCTTCCAACAGTGGGAAGAGAGTCTTGACAAGTGCATTGCATGTAATGGAGAGTATTTTGAAGGTGACTGAAGTAATTTTGTAAAAAGGTTCATGAATAAAGTTTTTATGCCAACAATCCGATTTCTTTTGGGTACCCCCTCGTATAATATCCACAGTCGTATATTAAGCGTAGTATGTTATGGATCATTATCCTACATAAATATCCAGTCTTCTTGCAGTCCCGTTTTCTCCAAACTGGAGCATGCAATTTTTGCTTAAGAATGCCCATGTACCTATGATTCCCTCGATAATATTCAGTTTGCTGACATCTGATGCACTTATACAGCCCCAAATAAGTACGGATTTTTTGGCTCCAGCTCCATATTTTTTCCCTCCATACTTTGCGACTGCGATCCGCACCGAATAAGTCGTACAGGCTCTCATCTGTCCATACATCTGTCCATACATCTCTCACCTTCTCAGAAGTCCACACCCTTTTCACGGTATTTACAAGCGAATTTTAGGCGCTTTTTCCTGTTCTGGGGGCTAACATAGAACTTCTTACGCGCTACTCTGCTGTTGTACCCTTCCTTATTGCAAACAGTTCTCACAGTGCTCGCTGAAACGTTCTTCTGCAACTCAGCAACAATCTTGGGACTAGTCATTTGTGGATCCTTTTTAATACAGTAAAGAGTGCTGCTTTCATCTTTAGCCGTGAGAACTTTAGGTCGGCCACTCCTGGGTGTATTTAGAACAGATTTTCTGTTTTCAACTCTGTCAGTGGTGGATTGAATCGTTGACTCCACTCTCCGAAAATGTTTTCAATGCACTATGTAGCTTAATTGATATTTTTCTCTCTTCCGGTTTAGTTTCTTTCCCTCTTCGGCCCATTTTAGGTTACCTCTGTAACCTACTCTGTTCGATGTCAGACTGGTACATGCAGACCACTTGCTGTGAAACAGCTGACTGCAGACTATCCAGAAAGGAGAGCTAGCTTCCAATATAACCACAGTATTCAATCTAGATATCTTTGGTATACGAATACTTCTTGTGCCAAATTTACAGTATCATCCAATATTACCTAGAAAACTACTGATTCTAGAAAATTTCCAGCAAACTTTTTGTAGGAATAAGTAAATAAATACACGAGCCATATAATTTTACAGGTTTATTAAGTTTCATATATTTCTTATATTGCAACAACAAAAATTGTTTCTTCATTCAGGTGGTGTGCGAATATTTTCTGGGCTGATTATATCATCCACTTCCTTCAGCTTCACACCAGGCATTGGGCTAACCACCTATCCTGGTTCTCTATCGGATCCAAAGCTTTGGTTCCTCAGGCCCGCCTTAAGGGACAGAGGAACAAGATTCCCCTAACACCACGATAGTAGTACATCTAGGGAAGTTGAAGAAGAAGAAGAAGAAGAAGAAGAAGAAGAAGAAGAAGAAGAAGAAGAAGAAGAAGAAGAAGAAGAAGAAGAAGAAGAAGAAGAAGAAGAAGAAGAAGAAGAAGAAGAAGAAGAAGAAGAAGAAGAAGAAGAAGAAGAAGAAGAAGAAGAAGAAGAAGAAGAAGAAGAAGAAGAAGAAGAAGAAGAAGAAGAAGAAGAAGAAGAAGAAGAAGAAGAAGAAGAAGAAGAAGAAGAAGAAGAAGAAGAAGAAGAAGAAGAAGAAGAAGAAGAAGAAGAAGAAGAAGAAGAAGAAGAAGAAGAAGAAGAAGAAGAAGAAGAAGAAGAAGAAGAAGAAGAAGAAGAAGAAGAAGAAGAAGAAGAAGAAGAAGAAGAAGAAGAAGAAGAAGTAGAAGAAGAAGTTTTCATCACTTTCGCCCTTCAGTTTAGTTTGTTGCCGTGAAAATGAGTGAAGCCATCTTTCATTTTAATTACTGCATTTAGCTAGTCTTCACTTGTTTCCATCAGGAATCTTCGGAAAATTGCAGATAGCCAATCCTTATTCTTGATAAATAGTGATCTGTCGGTCGCTTAACACTTAAACATGTGTAATAGCTGCGTTTAAGTGTTACTTTCTAGTCCTATACATCACGTAACCTGCCAGCTATTTTCAACAGTTCTGTATTTTCTCTATTAGCATTTTGTGTATTACTTTCATTCCCTAATTCTGACAGTTGCCCTAGAGCAGGATCAATATGAGGCACGAATTCTGTATATTCATTTTCGCCTATTTCATATTGCGTAGCTTTTTCACTATATATATAGTGAAGAGAAAACATTTGCACTGAAAGTAGTACTGATTAGTAAAAGTGATTTAATCCTTTGGTTGGCTGTAATAGACAATGTAATTGAGCGGGATGGTTCAGGCGGTTTTGTCTGTGGCCCGCATTCGGGAGGCTCGAGTTCGATTCCCGTGGCCGATCTACCTGACCCGTGCGTTTTTTCGGGGTTTCCCGGATCGCTAGGCGAATGCTGGGTAGGTAATTACATCCCCCGAATTTCCTGTCCCTCCATTTCATCTCCATTATCGTTTCACATCATCTCCCATCTGGCGGTCTCTTTCAGGGTAGAAGTGTCGGTGGGTGACTCGGCGCTGCATGGCAGGATGATATGCTCTGAGTGAACCATTTCCTCCTACGGTAGGTCGGTTGCCGGTCTCCGAACCGACTGCTGCGACCATCTTTGAACCAAAGTACGGGGAAATGTCCATTGTCCTGGCTTGCCGGGGGAAGTTTCCATCCAAGTTAAATGTAGGACCCAGCCCTCTGACTGTTGTGTCTCCTTGGGCTGTTCCCCACTGTCTCCTCTCAACTCATACTTCCTCCCAGGGATCCCCACTTGGGGGCATAAAGTGCAATAGACGAAGATTTGCCGCAGTGCCGAATCCCCTCCGAAAAGACAAATAGGCAATGGATGATCATGGAATTTACCCAAGTCTCTGATATGAGAAAAATAAGACTCCAAAATATCTTGAATAAATGTTGCAGCTGAAACATTTCACTCTTCTTCTGATTTTAAATCCCAGTGTATTCCATGATGACTCCGCAGAATTAAGACAACAAATGCAAATTGAAATGACTACATTTTAGTTTTCCCAATCACGCACATAGATTTACACGTGTTGTTGAACAGTTATTTAAAACTTCATCCTCCTCCTGCAGATTCTTGCCTTACGCAGTCATTTTATTTGGAGAACGAAATGGAAGTTTTGAATTGAACAAATGAAGTCGTGGTTGACAGTTGGTATAAATCTGACACGTGTGCATTAACAGGTAAAAGGTATTCTATAATATTAGGCGCAGTATTTGAAATAATTCCGTAGCTTTTATAACATTTGGTCCTCTGTTCCTGCAAGGAGCAAATGGTCGTTTATAAGGCTATGTATGAATTTTAAATAACTAACATTTAGCAGTTAAATTTTCTCTGTAAATTTGTAATTTTTTCCCTGTTTCCCATTCACAAGCTGAATTCCTTCGTCGAAAAAATGATGCCCTAGTAACTTAAGAGAAGCGGGAAGTGTGGAGCTTAGTCAGTACACCCTGGACCAAGTAATCATCCGTTTCTGAAATATTACTGAGTGAATCTCTTTGAAAATAATCATGCATGCAAGTATATCTAGCTGTGGGAAATAACTATGGAAAATTTCATTGTCTTAGCTTTTATACTATCTGTTTAAAACTTGTAATAATAAACAGAAGAAAATATTTAAAATAAACGAAGATATAATGCTGCCCCAAAATTATAGTAACTACGAATAGCATAGCACTAAAATTTTTACACCTGAGCCTCACAAATCTGTTATAATACTGACGTAGAATTATGTAAGTATCTATAATGGTTATGATAGAATCATTTTTTTCAATATAAAGAAAAATGAAAATGTAAACTCTACAAATGTTTTCCAAAATAATATGCTTGCCATATATAAACGGTGAGTTATTTCTTCATAATTCTAGGTCAGATGTGAAACCTCTAGCACTAGTAGTTGCTCAGAAAAATGGTCATATATATATATATATATATATATATATATATATATATATATATATATATATGAAAAAATTGTTTCCTAGCTAAAGCTCTTAAAACATACATGTTACCATAATACAATGAATTATTTCCGGGCTGTTTTGCCGTGATCTGTTGGCGTAAGAACGTCCAAACGTTTCGTCCACAACTGCGGTAGACATCCTCAGTGGCGCGGTCGAAGTTTCCTTGCAGAGAGTAATTAATTGTATTACGAACTCCGGCCGTGAAAGCTCACGTTCTCTCATACATGTTACCATTTAAATGGAATGCACGCATATCCTTAAAGTATATTTAAACAAATAAGCATCCTATATAAAATCATAGAACTATACATATATTCTTGTTAAGAAAATATCAGAGAATTTAGTGGAAATGAAAATGAAAAAAATGACATTTTTTACCATTTCGCATTTCCCTCCTTCCCTTAAGAGCAAGACGTTCAAGAGGTCCCGTGTTCGAATCTCGGTCAGGGTGAGTTACCTGGATAAGGTTTTTTCCGGGGTTTTCCCTTATCCTTCAAGACGAATGTCGGGTAACTCTAAGCTCCATGGACCCTGGACTCATCTGAGCAACATTTCATCCAATGCATTCACCGTCCGATATGACTTAATGTTGGAGGACATAAATTACCAAAAAAAAAATTTAGAGCAAGAGCAACATTACAGAAAGACCGATTCCTATTGTTCTCATAAAATGGATCTTTAATATGTTTATTGTTATTAACAAAGCGGAAATTAGTTTTATATTGCATCAGTTCATATCAAAATTAAAGCTCTGGCTCGTAGACCTAGGAATTTTATAACTTCAATTTCATTGAATAATAGCTCTTTTGTCACTACTTGATGGAATTCATAATGTATTGGTTTTTTTCGTTTTCCCAACAAAGCGCGGATTCCTATCCTTTACCCAAGGCGATTTTGGTCTCGCTAGGAAGCAGATATTTCAAAACATCTCTTACAAATGACAAAGCTTTCTGAGAAATTCATGAAGATATCACGGTCTTTGATATATCACCAGAACTCGAATTGTTAGACTTTCCTTTAAGCATTTGTTGTTATTCGGCGGAAGAAAACTTACTCTCAAATTGCCTTAAACTCAGTTTTAATGGACTATTTCTGAACACTATCGCAGCAAGTTTCTTCATAGATCCATATTACTGCTTAAGTGGCTGATTTATATTTATCTAATTATTCTTTTAAGGTTCCGAAAGGGGGTCTCCTTATTTGTTATTCCCCGTTTCTACATTCTATTTTGTCTATCTACTTAACATGCGGAAATAGGCTTGGTTATTACTCGTAATATATTAAGATATGGTGCATTATCATCGTTTAAGTTTATTTTGGGTAGCAATTTCAACAATTCAGCCTTCTGATCACTTTCGTAAAGAGCCGTGTGAACACCTCCAGTTTGAATGCGGAACGGATCAGCTCTATTGCAATCATTTTGAATAAGTAACCATTGTTTCTGCAACTTCTCGGCTTTTGGAAACCTATGAAATAAAATGCCTAATATCTTAGCGTTTCTGCCCTGGCTGCTACAGCAAAAATTCCAGTTAACTAAAGGATGCCACTTTATACAATAAAACAGAGTATTAAATTCATCGAGATTCACAATCATTAGAAGCAAGCAATACTACACGTTTCTATGAGTTTTTCAGTGCGTGAAGCACGCGTGAATTTGGTTGCCCTATTTTCTACAGCGCAAACACAGTGTTCATTTTTATGCGTCTGCCCGTCCGCGGTGCGTCTGCCCGCGTAATATAAAGGTTCGTAATTTCGCCTAATTTGTAGATATGATAACTGTTTTTAAAAAACTATATATTGCAATGGAATGCACTGCAAAGCTAATTATGCATCCATAAAAGTATACCATCAAGAATATATGAAATGGTAAATCAATGAACACTTATTTCACAATGAACATATGTTTTATGTTATGGTAGACATATAGGTATATTGTAAACCTGTCACATAAAATAGAAATATTTCAACTTCATCTCAATTCTTTTCTATCAGCCACAGTTTCTTCACAATGTAACTTCATCACAAACCAGAAAATTAGCAGAACATGTTCTAGGAATGAAAAATAAATTAGTGTTACAATATGTACAAAGCTTTAATGCAAATCTAAACAAGAAGATATTATAACGTAAGCTTCTTAGTTTCCACTGAAAAGGGGTAAGCCTACATTATTATTGCCAACAAACAGTTACGTTATGGGTGGTCGTTTATTACTCGCTTGGCATGTCCTTCATATACAGAGGACCAGGATGTTACAAATCACAAAGGGAACACAACATGAACAACTGAAAACAAAGTAATTTTGGATTCGTTACAATATCTCTAGTACATAGTCTTATGTGTCCATTTTCTTATATTTCCTTTCTCTCTTCCCCTTAAACACTGTATTGCGAGAAGGTATGCTTGAGGCCTTTCTGTCATAACAGTATTTATTACTTCTAGATTAGGATCAGTCACCTTATAGCGTCCAGTGTCTCTCTTTTTGCCAGTAAGAGATCCCATATCTTGGAAATGTTTTATACACCTATTGGTTTTAAAAGATACAAGGATACCAACATTAATAGACATTTTAATTAAGCGTGAGAATGACAAATTTATATTGTATACTGATAAAACGTAAGACGTTTATGTTGCAAACTAAAGTACGTCAATTTGAAGGTAACTCGTCACTTTTGACAACATTACGCTACGAGGGAATTTTCTGAATGCTGGATAGCGTTGCATAAATCCCCTATGCAGCGGATTAATTAATATTTATATGTCGCACCAATTTTAATGCCGGTACGAAAGTAGCATTCAACCATGAAGACGTGGTGCTCTGTGTTCATATCCAGGGGAAGCTGGTTCTATTAGTTATGAGCCCAACCACACTGAGAGCGCTGTAATTTGCTTACTGTTGCGCAAAAATTACCGCTTCTTCTCCGTAGATGACACTATGATTTCAAGATAGTCTCATCAGTCAACTATGACGTCATTCTTGCTCAATCGCGGCTAACGAAAGAGACCGGCTTCGGCGCGACAGGGAAACTTTCGTGTGACGTCACACAGGCAGTCTGGGAGAGTGGACAGCGTAGCGCAGAAGTTACATTGTTTTGTTAGTGAACTGAATGATTATAAATAAACAGTTTTTCACATATGTTCATCATTCTAGACAATTATAATTTAATTAACATAATTATATAAGTAATATTATATTAGAAGGGATTTTATGTCTCGGAACTGATTTTTGGTATGCTCATACTACTAAACTATATTACGTTTCTTGTAATTACTTACGTGTTTATAATATACACAACTTATGTTATTATGCTTTTTAGATCTATAAAGATGATACTTTAAAGAATAAAGAAATAATGTATAAATGACAAAATACAGTATATCGCTCACCTTCAAATAAAGTTTTCAGAAGACACTTGGAATCCCTTTTTCCTAAAAAAAAATTACTTATATTTCTCGCACAATAATTTCAGTTAAATTTCGAATCAGGAACTATGAATGTAAAATATAAAGATAATACCTAGAAAAAAAAGGTGAGGTAATGAAATAAACAAATGAGAGTTATATGCAATTACACCACTATATGGAGATATTTATATGTACCAAACGTATGAGGTGATCCTTGTATTCTGCCAAACTCCATACTTTTGCATAATTATTTTTACAGATATTAGTGATAAATCCACAGGTTTAACACTGATATATACACTGAGTATATACAAAGTACAGAATGTAATGTAATCCATCAAAACAGTTTATGGAAGAAGTGTTATGATCACAAATAATACCAAAATTTATGTTTTCAGTTTTTTTACTTTCCTTGTAGTGTCTGAATCACAAGATTTCTCATTGGTCATTTTAACAAAATTACTAATCAATATTTTGTTAACACAAAGAGCAACACTATCCAGTTTCTCAACTAGGGTCTTCTTATGTAAACATTTACATTCAGTACCAGTATTCTGTACATCTGATCTCAGAAGTTTAATTTTACAAATTTTCTGAGCTACAGAGAGCTGTTTCACAGAGGTTAAGAAATTTTGAGAGTCTCTTGCTAATAATGACATTGTATGCCATGCCAAACCAACAGTAAATACTACATTGTCTGTGGGTAATGTTAATTTTCCTCTGTCCAAGTCCTTTACAAAGTCATATGAAGAATCAACATCCACTTGTTTATTTAATTGGAGCCATGAACTGCATATATTACCCTTAGATTTACGTAGCACTTGTCTAGATGTAAATCCCCCCAAATATGTCAGTATTGGCACTGTATCATTAGGAATTACTTGCATTTCAAACTCTTCATCCAGAATATCAGAAAAACCATTCAGGTCAATATCATTATCATAGTTTTGTTGGGTAGGTAACAGTTCTTTCAAATTTACACTACCATTATGAGCAGCAAACAACACAGTATTTTTAAATCTCAATTTCCTCTCATTTTCCAATACCTGTAAGTAAGTTATATAGTAATTTGCACCACTTAGCTGTCTGTATGCTCCAAAACGACCCTCCAAATTATCACTCTGAAATTTGCTTAGCAAAATGTAATCTATGTTGTATTTCTCAAATAGATATGGAATGATTTCCAGGAAAGTATCCAGCATAGTAATCAAGGACTGAAATGTCTGCGGAGTTAAAGCATTTACAGATGGAACAGACACCCTCCAAATTTTTAGCCAATGACACATTTCACTTAGAAATTCAAATTGCATATTTCTTTGGCTTTTAATGGCCTCTCTGTATGGATCATTGAATCGTTTCCCTTCGAACACACTTTTAACATTAACTATTTTCCACCAGCTAATAATGATATTTAAGAAATTTGCAGTCTCATCAATATCTTCAGAAACACCAAGATATTATGTGACAGGTTTCAAGGCCACAATGTTATTGTCATTGAAAATTGTCAGTGCCAAGCTCACATTCTGCTTCTGAGTTCACAATGGATATAACACTTTGGCGGAAAGTGTGTGCCCATACTTAACTAGGTTTTTCTTTTCTTTTTCATACATCAACTCTAAGTGCCTGTATTGAGCCGAAAGTATATTGGAGTGATGATTGAAATCAGGAAAATATAAGCTCTTATTTGCATTTCTTTTGGTCTCCCAATTATTTCTGATACATTTTTAAATGTGGATGGTGTCAAATATAAAGAAAAGCCTTCTTGATGAGTCTAGTCGGTGAGTAATGCTAGGCTGCAAAATTTTATTTGGGGTCATAAGTTCATATGCTTTTCTGTTCACAATATTATTGTCTGCAATTAAACTAATAACTGTAAAGCCAATTATTTCCAACATACCCAGAACTTCTATAATGTATGTCTTCAGCTGTTCACTTGTTAAATTGATATCTGGTATAATGGAAACGACATCAACATATTTAGAAAGTAGTGAGGATAGCATGAAGACTTGAGCAGTTTTTGCATGTTTCTGAGGAATAGTTGCACTACTGCGATAAATCACACCTCCTTTAAATGACAGTTGTGGCGGAATATATATTTCATTCATCACGAGAGATACTTCTGCAGTGTACGTGGGTGTGGCAAAATCAACATATCACATTTTCTTAGTGCATTTTAGGCAGATGATGAATGGACATACAGAGTGGAAGCAAGAATCATGCATTTGTTGCCCTAACATCTGTTATTCTTTGGAGTCTGTGACAGATTTAATTGCTCTACAATAAACTTCATATGCTCATTCTCATCATGGTTTAGTAAAGACTGTAGCAGCTGGATAGCAGATTCTATTTTATCTCTAACTGTGGGTAATATTTCACTATTTTCAATTTGTGTTATAACACTATCCAAAACATTTAATGAATTAATTTTTTTCACATTATTAGTACTAGAAGCATTGATGCAAACGTTTTTCAATACAACAGTATAAGTTAAATCATCTTTGACTGTTATAAAAGAAATGACACTAGGTGTGCCATTATTTATATCCATTAAACAAATATAAATTGTTCCCTCGTCCTTAATTACTGTCCAATTAGCCTTACTGGAATTGATTGTTCTTATATCTACAAAAGAAATAATGCAATCTACATCATTTATTAAATCCCTTTCCACGTGCTGTTTATTTGATTGAATGCTGTCTCGAAATGCCTGGACCAAATTTTCGTCTTCTTTATCAGCAACACGTTTTATTTTGGGAATAGTTTTAGAACAGTAAGAGGGTGTATTAGGAAATATTGTTGGTACAGCATTTTCTGTGAGTTTAGGGATTTTCCTTTCATATTCTATCAACTCTCCCTTTGAAGTAGAAATCCTGTCTATTCTTATAAACACACGACTCCTCAAAATGCTTTATGCACACAAAATGATTTTTTAATTTCGAAAAATCCATCGGAATATGCCGTAGCCAGATCTTACGAAGATTTTCGTCTTTTGGCAGTGAAAATGTTGTACTTTTTCACTTTCTGTGTCATAATTTGATCTACACCCAAAGACACTACAACGTCGAGGCATTTTTTACAACTCTGAGTACCTAAAAAGGAAAATAATAGTAATAATAACATTAACTTGTATCCACCATGTGTTGAACGCAGAAGTTATTTCGTTCAATAATGGAGATAATTTTTCTGTACATTTAAACACAAGATAGAACTATGTAATATCACACGTATAATAAAAGAATAAGCAGAATTTACTAAAATAAATGCTTCAATCTAGATTCAAATGAGAAGATGCAATATGGCATCGAAGCCGTTAGAACGTTCACAGAGGTTAACTTACAGCCTACTTGAAAACACTCCTAAATACATAAAATTTACGAACAAACTGGAATATGTGTTAACTACATGATAATATGACACTTTTTCACTAACCTGAACCACTAAATATTATTAATTTCACTAGTTAAAAAAGTAAAACAAACGTAATATCACACAGACCACACGAACGTCATGCAGTTCAAAGCCTATACTGTACAGGTTAGAACTGCTGTTATCAGCTGATTCAAACGCACCATAGCCTGTCTCTTTCGTTAGCCTCGTGCTCAATCAAGAGACAGGCTATGGTGCGTTTGAATCAGCTGATAACAGCAGTCCTAACCTGTACAGTATAGGCTTTGAACTGTATGTCGTTCGTGTGGTCTGTGTGATATTACGTTTGTTTTACTTTTTTAACTAGTGAAATTAATAATATTTAGTGGTTCAGGTTAGTGAAAAAGTGTCATATTATCATGTAGTTAACACATATTCCAGTTTGTTCGTAAATTTTATGTATTTAGTAGTGTTTTCAAGTAGGCTGTAAGTTAACCTCTGTGAACGTTCTAACGGCTTCGATGCCATATTGCATCTTCTCATTTGAATCTAGATTGAAGCATTTATTTTAGTAAATTCTGCTTATTCTTTTATTATACGTGTGATATTACATAGTTCTATCTTGTGTTTAAATGTACAGAAAAATTATCTCCATTATTGAACGAAATAACTTCTGCGTTCAACACATGGTGGATACAAGTTAATGTTATTATTACTATTATTTTCCTTTTTAGGTACTCAGAGTTGCAAAAAATGCCTCGACGTTGTAGTGTCTTTGGGTGTAGATCAAATTATGACACAGAAAGTGAAAAAAGTACAACATTTTCACTGCCAAAAGACGAAATTCTTCGTAAGATCTGGCTACGGCATATTCCGATGGATTTTTCGAAATTAAAAAATCATTTTGTGTGCATAAAGCATTTTGAGGAGTCGTGTGTTTATAAGAATAGACAGGATTTCTACTTCAAAGGGAGAGTTGATAGAATATGAAAGGAAAATCCCTAAACTCACAGAAAATGCTGTACCAACAATATTTCCTAATACACCCTCTTACTGTTCTAAAACTATTCCCAAAATAAAACGTGTTGCTGATAAAGAAGACGAAAATTTGGTCCAGGCATTTCGAGACAGCATTCAATCAAATAAACAGCACGTGGAAATGGATTTAATAAATAATGTAGATTGCATTATTTCTTTTGTAGATATAAGAACAATCAATTCCAGTAAGGCTAATTGGACAGTAATTAAGGACGAGGGAACAATTTATATTTGTTTAATGGATATAAATAATGGCACACCTAGTGTCATTTCTTTTATAACAGTCAAAGATGATTTAACTTATACTGTTGTATTGAAAAACGTTTGCATCAATGCTTCTAGTACTAATAATGTGAAAAAATTTAATTCATTAAATGTTTTGGATAGTGTTATAACACAAATTGAAAATAGTGAAATATTACCCACAGTTAGAGATAAAATAGAATCTGCTATCCAGCTGCTACAGTCTCTACTAAACCATGATGAGAATGAGCATATGAAGTTTATTGTAGAGCAATTAAATCTGTCACAGACTCCAAAGAATAACAGATGTTAGGGCAACAAATGCATGATTCTTGCTTCCACTCTGTATGTCCATTCATCATCCGCCTAAAATGCACTAAGAAAATGTGATATGTTGATTTTGCCACACCCACGTACACTGCAGAAGTATCTGTCGTGATGAATGAAATATATATTCAGCCACAACTGTCATTTAAAGGAGGTGTGATTTATCGCAGTAGTGCAACTATTCCTCAGAAACATGCAAAAACTGCTCAAGTCTTCATGCTATCCTCACTACTTTCTAAATATGTTGATGTCGTTTCCATTATACCAGTTATCAATTTAACAAGTGAACAGCTGAAGACATACATTATAGAAGTTCTGGGTATGTTGGAAATAATTGGCTTTACAGTTATTAGTTTAATTGCAGACAATAATATTCTGAACAGAAAAGCATATGAACTTATGATCCCAAATAAAATTTTGCAGCCTAGCACTACTCGCCCACTAGACACATCAAGAAGGCTTTTCTTTATATTTGACACCATCCACATTTAAAAATGTATCAGAAATAATTGGGAGACCAAAAGAAATGCAAATAAGACCTTATATTTTCCTGATTTCAATCATCACTCCAATATACTTTCAGCTCAATACAGGCACTTGGAGTTGATGTATGAAAAGGAAAAGAAAAACCTAGTTAAGTATTGGCACACACTTTCCGCCAAAGTGTTATATCCATTGTCAATTCAGAAGCAGAATGTGAGCTTGGCACTGACAATTTTCAATGACAATAACATTGTGGCCTTGAAACCTGTCACATAAGATCTTGGTGTTTCTGAAGATATTGATGAGACTGCAAATTTCTTAAATATCATTATTAGCTGGTGGAAAATAGTTAATGTTAAAAGTGTGTTCGAAGGGAAACGATTCAATGATCCATACAGAGAGGCCATTAAAAGCCAAAGAAATATGCAATTTGAATTTCTAAGTGAAATGTGTCATTGGCTAAAAATTTGGAGGGTGTCTGTTCCATCTGTAAATGCTTTAACTCCGGAGACATTTCAGTCCTTGATTACTATGCTGGATACTTTCCTGGAAATCATTCCATATCTATTTGAGAAATACAACATAGATTACATTTTGCTAAGCAAATTTCAGAGTGATAATTTGGAGGGTCGTTTTGGATCATACAGACAGCTAAGTGGTGCAAATTACTATATAACTTACTTACAGGTATTGGAAAATGAGAGGAAATTGAGATTTAAAAATACTGTGTTGTTTGCTGCTCATAATGGTAGTGTAAATTTGAAAGAACTGTTACCTACCCAACAAAACTATGATAATGATATTGACCTGAATGGTTTTTCTGATATTCTGGATGAAGAGTTTGAAATGCAAGTAATTCCTAATGATACAGTGCCAATACTGACATATTTGGGGGGATTTGCATCTAGACAAGTGTTACGTAAATCTAAGGGTAATATATGCAGTTCATGGCTCCAATTAAATAAACAAGTGGAAGTTGATTCTTCATATGACTTTGTAAAGGACTTGGACAGAGGAAAATTAACATTACCCACAGACAATGTAGTATTTACTGTTGGTTTGGCATGGCATACAAGGTCATTATTAGCAAGAGATTCTCAAAATTTCTTAACCTCTGTGAAACAGCTCTCTGTAGCTCAGAAAATTTGTAAAATTAAACTTCTGAGATCAGATGTACAGAATACTGGTACTGAATGTAAATGTTTACATAAGAAGACCCTAGTTGAGAAACTGGATAGTGTTGCTCTTTGTGTTAACAAAATATTGATTAGTAATTTTGTTAAAATGACCAATGAGAAATCTTGTGATTCAGACACTACAAGGAAAGTAAAAAAACTGAAAACATAAATTTTGGCATTATTTGTGATCATAACACTTCTTCCATAAACTGTTTTGATGGATTACATTACATTCTGTACTTTGTATATACTCAGTGTATATATCAGTGTTAAACCTGTGGATTTATCACTAATATCTGTAAAAATAATTATGCAAAAGTATGGAGTTTAGCAGAATACAAGGATCACCTCATACGTCTGGTACATATAAATATCTCCATATAGTGGTGTAATTGCATATAACTCTCATTTGTTTATTTCATTACCTCACCTTTTTTTTCTAGGTATTATCTTTATATTTTACATTCATAGTTCCTGATTCGAAATTTAACTGAAATTATTGTGCGAGAAATATAAGTAATTTTTTTTAGGAAAAAGGGATTCCAAGTGTCTTCTGAAAACTTTATTTGAAGGTGAGCGATATACTGTATTTTATCATTTATACATTATTTCTTTATTCTTTAAAGTATCATCTTTATAGATCTAAAAAGCATAATAACATAAGTTGTGTATATTATAAACACGTAAGTAATTATAAGAAACGTAATATAGTTTAGTAGTATGAGCATACCAAAAATCAGTTCCGAGACATAAAATCCCTTCTAATATAATATTACTTATATAATTATGTCAATTAAAGTATAATTGTCTAGAATGATGAACATATGTGAAATACTGTTTATTTATAATCATTCAGTTCACTAACAAAACAATGTAACTTCTGCGCTACGCTGTCCACTCTCTCAGACTGCCTGTGTGACGTCACACGAAAGTTTCCCTGTCGCGCCGAAGCCGGTCTCTTTCGTTAGCCGCGTTCTCAATCAGAGGGCGGTGGTACAATATAATGTTGGCGAGTAAAGGTTCCACCTTGGGGCGACAGTTTGTAACGATATAATGCGGCGAGTAAAGGTTCCACGTTGACGCTACAGTTTGAAGCAAATAATGTTTAGCTCAGGGTAAAGCAATGAGGTTTCTCCCAGGGTATGCGTGGGCATGTATGAGAAGTTAATTTTTAATGACACTGGAATGCCCGTTTCAAACTGGCTTAATGACTGCTTCTTTTTATCAGAACATCGAACTTGAAGTTGCCGACCAAGGGTTACCAATATCACTGTTTAGAGTTACTATATGTGAAATGATTATTACTCGATAAAACTTAATTCATTCTTCACGTACATATGAACCGACAAATATCTTCTCACATCACTTTTGGTCTGCCCAGCTGCGCGTGGGTGTATGTGTGACTTTCACTTTCTGGAAGCCCTCTTTTCACACAAAGATTCCCTTTGTAACAATGTTGTCCATTGTGATTATGCTCATGCCATTATTAAGGGTCCGAAGAATGCCTATTCAAACGGAGTCAAATACTACCCTTTAGAACTCTGCTAAGGACACTGTTTCTTACGTTTCTTTTGTTAAAACAACCATTCACCCCAACTGCTATTTGACTCAAGTGCACCTGCACGCGTTGTAACAAAGAACCAACATTCCTTTGAAATCCATCATGATTCTTTACTTATTGCAATCCTTTAATTTCGGTATCAGCGGGAAATAACGAATAAAAATGAACACGGTGTTTATCCCGTGACCCTTTACCGACTTATTCCAGTTAACCTGGTTATACGGAACAGTTAAGGAAATGGTAACTCTGCTATCAAGTTCAGGCCATCACTACGGTGTACTGGTGAAGAATGCATATGTAAAAGCTAGTGATTGGCATAGCCAAATCCTTTCAAGAATCGAATACGCTGTATTCAAATACTTTGAAGAATTGAAACTTTCATTCAAATACAAGTCATCAGATACTATAAACGAGAACATTTGCTAGAATTCAAATGCAAGTTCTTGAATACTGTCACATATTGTTAATCGAGAACACTTTCCCGACTCTGTAGCGTAGGTGGCAGCGTGTCTGCCTCCCATTCAAGAGTTCCCGAGTTCGAATCTTGGTCAGGGTGAATTAACTGAATAGGGGTTTTTTATGAGTTTTCCCCTATCCTGAAAGATGAATGTCGGGTAACAATAAGCTCTATGGATCTTGAGCTCATTTGAGCTTCATTTCACCCATTTCGTTTATTGTCCGGTAAGAATTAATGTTGGAGGACGTGAATAAAAATTTAAGAAAACTTACTTGCATTCGAAAACAAGTTCTCTGATACTTTCGCCTGGTGCTAATCGAGAACATTTATTTTAAATGATGCATGGAGAATACAACGACGATTAATATCAAAATGTTGAGTACTCACTTGTTTATATTAAATATTTTATCGTAACTTATGTGTATAATACTTTCAATCTGCAAAACGATATTTGTTCCAGGCTGGCCCCATAGCTCAGTCGGTAGAACACCTGCCTGCCGTGCGAGGGGTCGCGGCTTCGATTCCCGGCTGGGGGTGGGGATTTTTCTCCAACCAAGATCATTCCCCATCTTCCCCAGAGTCTGGAAGTATGAATGAGAGTATGGGTGTTTGCGTGATCTAATGATTAAAAAGAAATCCAAAGTACCAGAAACCCAACGTCTATGAGATAACAACATCGATATGTTCCAAAGGAGAACGGCCACTGAAAGGACCATTGCAGTCAAAGGCAGGGTATGCGAATAATAATAATAATAATAATAATAATAATAATAATAATAATAATAATAATAATAATATATTTATTATACATTCTTTGATGAGAACATATTTCATTTCACTTCTCCCTTTTAAGCTGCCTGGATATTAAGATGAGAATCTATGAGCACCACTCAGAATGAGTGAAGCTGTATGGAGATGGATTCAGATTGCAGTTTTCAGGGCATATGCACTTATTCGAGCTCTTGGGTGAGAAGTATTCGAAAACAGCACTCAAATGCAAACAGAACTTTGCACTCATCGAAGTATTCGAATTCATACTTATACTAATCGAACATCTCGGGAATATCCAAGAATCGAATACTGGACATTTTGTGTTCGAATGCTCCCATCACCTGTAAAAGCTGCTCTGGGATTTTCTACCTCCTACAGCTTACGTTTCACTCCGAGGTAGAGATCCCAGCCTTCATCACTTCTCGAGTATAAAGCCTTTACTGCAATGAAAACAAAAAGGACTTAACCATATGCAAGTGAAAGAATACGTTTTGTTATTTAAAGTCCTCTGTAATGTTTTGATAACGTTGAAGGAACCACGAAGTGTGTAATGTACTGCACGTACGTATGTACACTGAACTCAGAAAATACCTATAAAATGGGACTACATCACTTTATGACGTGCTATGAGTCTTTACTTCAGGAAGTACAGATTGATTTGTAATTTAAATACCTTGTTAACTTAAAATCGCATTCTCAGATGAAAACGCATTTTAATAGAAGACAGTTATTCACATGCGTGAAAACCCAGCTTTCTAAGTTCATTCATATGACCGCAATCAAACTTCCAAATACCAGCAACAATTCAATGTGACGTCATAATTCCCTCTTCACCATGACTGTGCATTAGAATGTCGTACGCAGTGACACGCTAGTCTGTGGTAATAGCTCATTGTTGGTGTCGTATAGTGTATTAATATTATTGTAAAAGTGGTTCATTTTTCGAGACATCTCTAGAACCAGGCCATGTTAATTCGAGCCAAAGAAAGATGTAATTACAACACCAAAAAAGGAAAAAGAAAGGAAGAAAATACTGGGAATCCGAACTGACTAATTAGTACTGACCTATGGGTTGCGTGGGATGAGTTTAGTCAGCAACTCATTGCGAGTATTTCTGCTCTTGCGAAGGTATCATAATAAAAGTTGTGAATTAAAATTGTGTGTTCCATTACATACTTCCCTTTAATGGGGTTTGAAAGTGAATGAAAATAAAACAAAGATTATGGTCTTCAAAAAAAGATACAGGTTGCGTAAGGATGAGAAATGGGAAGTTAATAGAAGAGAAATAGAGGTAGTAAGGAGATTTGATTATTTGGGGACAAGGTTGAGTTCAGATGGTAGCTGGAAAGAACAAAAAAGGATGTCTGTGGCAGAAGGTAAAATGGCCATGAGGGTGAGAAGATCGTGCTACAGTAAACTGCCAGATATAAATGTCAAATGGTTGGAGAGGATTTATACAGCAATAGTATAAAGTAGAATGTTACATGGATCAGAGGTTTGGGGAGTAGATGAGGCTTGGAGAGAGACTGATAGAGTCCATGGATCATTTTGTAAATATATACTGGGATTACCGATAGCATCACCTAATGGGGCAGCACAATTGGAACTGGGCAGGCATTCTACCAAAATTAAAATCTTGTCAAGGGCAATGAAATATTTATACAGAATCACAAACTTGGAAGATGGCAATATTGTTAAAGAATGTTTTCATATTCAAAAGAGAAGTAACTGGGGTGGGTCTTGGGCGCATAAAATGAATGACGTGTTGAAGCAGATAGGTACGGGTCATTCTTGGATAAATGCAGAGGTATCGAGGCTTCTGGAAAGAAGTTAAGCTAAGATCAGAAGATATTGACAGACAAGACATTTTCCCCAATACAAGTGACAAAAGCTCACTGAGATTATATAGAGAAATAAAAACAACCTGGGGGAGGGAAGGATATATAGATATATGTAGTAAGTTAGGGCGAGAAGGTTTTGCTTGGGCGAGAACAGGAGTGAGAAACTTGAAAGGTATAGGTCAAGAGAGCGAGCTAGATAAATGTCCATTGTGTGGAGAAGAGAATGCAGATTTCCATTGTATATTATATTGTAGTCAAACAAAGATATGGAGAGAGCAGGCTTGGCTACGTAAATGGGACAATTTGGTGGTGAAGTAGTAATTATAAAAATTTTGTCAATAAAAGGGGAAAAGAACAGGAGAAATATAGGGAATTATTTAATTAAAGTTAGAGAGAGATGGCTAAGAACAATTAAGAGAAAAATGTAGATTATAGGTGAAATGGCAAAATGTGTAAAGGAGTAGATGGCCTCCAATACACAAACGGCTGCGCCGTGGCTCAGTGGTTAGACCGCTTGGCTCTCACCAAAGCGGCCCGGTTTCGATCCCAGGCGACCGCAAAGTGAGATTTGTGGTGGACAAACCGTCGCTGGGGCGGGTTTTCTCCGGGATCTCCGGTTTCCCCCGCCATATCGTTCCACCGGTGCTCCATCTTCATCAGTGTCATCGCCTGCGGTGCCGTATGTAGTAAAAGCGGGCGTTAAACACTACACATTTCATTTTTTCCAATACACAAAAACCTAGGGTTAGGTGTATGGGGACCGAATTAATAGTCAATGGTGGGCGACATGATAGGATTTTCAGGATTTAGGAATATATGACATTTTTCAGTATGGATTTTATAATTGTAATCTTGATTTCGTATTTCCATTTGATGTTGTAAAAGGAAAGATGAGAAATAAATTACAAATTACTTCCCTTTATCTTGTTTTATAAAAGGAGACAGGTTGAAATCGGGCAAACACGCTCTGATAGGAAAGAACCCAACTTTGTAAAGGAAGTGTTACGAGTAATGAACAATATGAATTTGTAATGTGTAGGGCATAGACAATTCGTCTATAAATATCCTGCTTATCGGAAAGAGAAAGTGCAGTATCTACTCCATTTTCAGGTGATCTCGATTCACATATTGACTTTTAAAATTCCCATCAATCTGTCCCTTTTGAACTTCAACAAAATCAACAATTTCTCAGTGCTAATGTCCATGACTATGTATATTGTCCTTTGCTGAAAATCCTAAAATGTCAAACACACCGGCCACGGCTGACAGAAACCTATTCATTTTGTCCAGCAGCGATTTTGTTACGCTGCTGTAACTATACACACATTATTGCAGCTGAAATATAACTATGTATTTTTTATTTATTTATATTTGTTTACCTTGAATGCGACATACATACATTTGTAGTGCTTGAACACCCAAAACAAACTTCTAATAATATCCAATGGATTGGCACGCAAACTCACGTATAAAATGAGACAAATTGCTTGGCCGTACATTAGTTGCAGTGAACGGCTGGCGAGTAGGAATCTGTGACGTCACTACTCTGGAAACTTTGTTTTTCTTCGAATTGCCAGCACAAAACATCGTAGAAACTTCTGGTTTTCACTGCTATGTTTTACTAAATAAAATATTTATTTTGAGAGTCTCTTTATTCTAAGTTAACTTATCCTTTAGTTAGTAGCCCTTAAGAATTCATCTTACGGCGATCACAAAAAGTTGAAATTAGGTAGTGATCTATTATTTCTTACCTGCAGTTTATTGGAATTTTAACGAAACTTCAATAACAAACCAGATACAAAGTTAATAATTTGAGCTACAGTTGTAAAATATTGTTTTAACTAGCCGGCCTTCGTAGCCATGGTCGTTAGAAAGTATGTCTCTAGCGCTCCACCGCGTAGAGGGTCGCGGGTTCGAGTCCCGCCCTGGGCATGGGTGTTTATGTGTATAGTGTATATGTGTGAAACTATAGAAAACAGGTAAATAAACGGAAACAGTAAAAAAACGGTTAAATAAGGAAATGAAAAAGATATATCTATATACATAGATATATATTGAACTATGTATAATAAAAAAATTGTACTTTTAAACACAAATTATCTAAATAATATAATTAATTTAATTAAAATAATATAAATAATTAATTAAGTGGGAATTAATTTATAATTAATTTACATAAACATATTTTTCTTATTCTTCAGACCCTTTGGTTTTACCGTCCGTTTCTTCTGTATTTCTCTAACCATGCACCACCTTTGTTTTCCTTCTTTCCTTTACTATTCGCTCTATTTTGTTTCTCAATTTCATTCTTGTCCTATTCTTAGAACTTCGACTTTATCTATTGTGTAAATATGGTAAGCAGAGAAAGCATGGTATTTCGCTCAAAAATTTGATATCAGATTTTACCGGAAACTTAGTTTCTGAGACTCCCTGAATCTGTACAAAAATATATTTTTAGAAAAGGTTCTCTCTCTCTCCATCTCTCTCTCTCTGTGCTGTGTGTGTGTGTGTGTGTGTGTGTGTGTGTGTGTGTGTGTGTGTGTGTTTGTGGGCTTTGTCCGTGGATAGATAACTAAACAAATTCCTTTATATTGGTTTGAATTCTCCTTTACTTACTTTTTTCAAATGGAAAATTTATATACTTTTTTGCTCCAATTCGTGCAAGTAGAACGGAATTTAAAACCATCACATAACGACCAGCTTTTACAAGATTTGACTATCACTTAAACCAGTGGTGTCATTGAGGGGAAACAGGGTGGATATCTTTTCCCCCTCCTAGTTAACCTTCGCAGGTGACGTAATAGATATTGGGACGAGGAAGAGTGTTCGGAGGATGTGTGTAGTGTAGTGTTTAGCGCCCGCTTTTACTACATACGGCATCGCAGGCGGTGACACTGATGGTACATGAGATGAAGATGGAGTACCGGTGGAATGAGATGGTGGGGGAAACCGGAGGTCCCGGAGAAAATCCGCCCCAGCACCGTGTTGTCTACCAAAATCTCACTTTGCCGTAGCCTGGGATCGAACCCGGGCCGCTTTGGTGAGAGCCAAGCGGTCTAACCACTGAGCCACGGCGTGGCTGAGGATTCAGTGGCAGGTTGTAAAACTCTTTGTTCATATTTTTATGTGCATAATGTGTATTGAATACCATTATGAATTATACTTTTATAGCTACATTTAAGTAGATTTCTTGTTCTTTCTGGCTATTAATTTGTCAATGTCGGGCTTTGTAACGGGACCTGTAGACGGTTGAGGCGGTCCGGCCCGTAGCGGACCAAGTCGAGCTCTCCCTTGTGCTCAACGCCTCACAATTAAGGATTGGTGGCGTGCGGAGGTTAAAGAAAGGGAGATTGTAATTGGTTCGAGGTAACTTGTAGCTCCCGCATGAGAACTCACATCTTTACTTCAGGGAGTGGGTGCTTCCTTACTGGTTGTGGATTGAATGATGACACCTCGAATCTCTAGACAGAAGTTTACTGTTGTCCTTAGACACCTTTGCTCGCCACCGTTAAGTCGTCGTCCGTGAGGTCGCTGTGTTTAGCTTCACTGTATCCTGCGTCAATGTTGTGGTGCGCAGAGGCAATAGCACTGCGTAGTCGAACTAGATATATTTATCGTCTTCCCTATATGTTACTCTTTGCGCTAAATCTCACTGGAGCGATTGTTAGATATTGCGCTTTGTCTCTGTGCATGACGCGGAAGTGTACTTGTTAGGCGGCGCCGAATACGCGTCCGTCTCACGTAGAACTCAGGACCGAAGAGTTCTTACTAGAAAAACCTACTTTCCGCCATCACTTTGAATTACCCCCACTCTAGGATTTTTTGGAGTTTGCAAAATCACATGAACAAATATCAATTTTTCATTGGCTGGTACCTATCCCCACTTGAGATCAGTGTTCAGAATTTCCAGGTTCGGACCTAATATCAGACGCTTTCTCTAACAGTCCACATGCAAACATTTATGCGGAAGCATACGTTCTGAGCGACGGTCAAAATCTTGAAGCCTGTTGTCAGAGGCACGCATGGAATTTTAACAGTGGGTTGGTTTCCGACTGGGAGGCGCCAAATTTGCCTTGAGGGCAAAACAGACAATAGAACAGGGTTGTTTCTTTACAGGGATTGCAAAGGGAATTTACTGACCTTCGTAGAGTGGCCTTGTCACTGTGGCCGTCTCTGGAGTATATGCCGCATTATGACATATATCTATTCGTACGTCATTTATTTATATTTATTCGATTTTTTTGTGTTAATGTCTTTCTGATATCAAGTTATATGTCGTCTCAGTGTTTCTAGGTGACAGGAGCTGCGTCACGGTCCGCCGCTTACTTGCATTTGTTTTAAAACACAAAGGGCTGTAGACGTACCAATGACAGTCAGCTGTTCCCGTGCACCTCCGCGACGCTAAGCGAAAAGTTAAAGAAGGGGAAAAGGAGAGGAGTCACCCTCAGTGACACTCGATGGCACCTCTGACTTAAACGGCTGCGCCGTGGCTAAGTGGTTACACCGCTTGGCTCTCACCAAGGCAGCCCGGGTTCGATCCCAGGCGACCGCAAAGTGAGATTTGTGCTGGACAACACGGCGCTGGGGTGGGTTTTCTCCAGGTTTTCAACAGGTAAGTGCTGTAATACTGAAACATGTCATCCTAAAATTCAAGGTGCAGTATGTCGTGCTGCAGTTACTGAATGTGACTTTGCAGAATATTGTAATGGTGTCTCGGAGTATTGTCCCGAAGACGTTTATAAAATGAATGGCATCCCTTGTAAGAAAGGGCAAGCATTCTGTTATCAAGGGTCATGTACAACACATACTGATCAATGTCGAAAATTGTGGGGTAGGTCTGCGAAAAACATGGATAGGGAATGTTATCAGAATAACGACCGTGCTAGTATAACTGGAAATTGTGGGTACGACTTTCTTTCTGATCGTTATACAAAATGCAGTGCGAAGGATTTACTTTGCGGAATACTACAATGTGGCCATCACAACAATACACTTCAATTTGGTATACATAGTTATGCTAGAGTAGGCAAAACGCTTAAGTATAGTACTGATGAAAGATGTACTACTGTTATTGTTGATTTAGGTGTAGACGTTGTTCAACCGGGGCTTGTGCATAATGGTGCTAAATGTGGGAAAAACAAAATGTGTTTACATCAAAAATGTGTTTCGGTTATGTCAGTTCAAAACAAAACATGTCATTGTTATGGTGATGGCGTATGTAATAATAAACAACAATGCCATTGTAATGCTGGATTTGCTCCTCCATTCTGTAACACAACATTAAATAGTAGCGCGATAGATGATGCTCCTATAACTTCTAATGTTCGTGCAGTACCACAATTGTCTTTCTACGCAATTTTCCTAGGAATATCTCCTCTGATCCTAATAATGTATACGATTCGAAACTATTGCAGGAATACACTGGGTAGTCGTGGCACTAATTCTCGTGCTGAGAACAATGAGTTAGGAAATTTTTCACAATCAGGCACATTCCCATTGCTACAGGATCAGGTTTCTGGTTTCCAGGCAGAAAGCCACCCACTACACATTATGCGACTTGTATAAATACCATAGTAATAACCCCTTGGTAGCCACTTCGGACTGCTTTTGGAGAAGTCGAGTAGCGAGGTAGCCAGCACGATTAAGTGTAAGAGGACCTAAAACTATCCTTAAGGATAACCCTAAGAATAACTTTGTGTTATTTGTGTTTTAATTGTCCATTTCCTTTATCATTAAGTTGCATGTATAGAAGGCTCTTATTTTTAATTTAAGTTGATGTATTTTAATGTAAAATACTAAGTATATTGTAATAGCGAGGTACACCAATTAGATCTCCAATTAGAACCCAAATCAAAAGTAAACACCAACCAATTGAAATCTGACATGCGGTGTGTGTGTGTGCGTGCGTGCGTGCGTGGGTGGGTGGGTGGGTGTGTGTGTGGGTGTGTGTGTGTGTGTGTGGTGTGGTGTGTGTGTGTGTTGTGTGTGTTGTGTGTGTGTGTGTGTTGTGTGTGTTGTGTGTGTGTTGTGTGTGTGTGTGTTGTGTGTGTGTGTGTGTGTTGTGTGTGTTGTGTGTGTGTGTTGTGTGTGTGTGTGTTGTGTGTGTGTTGTGTGTGTGTGTTGTGTGTGTTGTGTGTGTGTGGTGTGTGTGTGTGTTGTGTGTGTTGTGTGTGTGTGGTGTGTGTGGTGTGTGTGTTGTGTGTTTGTGTGTGTTGTGTGTGTTGTGTGTGTGTTGTGTGTGTGTTGTGTGTGTTGTGTGTGTTGCGTGTGTTGTGTGTGTTGTGTGTTGTGTGTTGTGTGTTGTGTGTGGTGTGTGGTGTGTGGTGTGTTGTGTGTGGTGTGTGTGGTGTGTGTGGTGTGTGTGGTGTGTGTGTGTGGTGTGTGTGTGTGTGTGTGTGTGTGTGTGTGTGTGTGTGTGTGTGTTATTCAATTAATTTTTTAGCATCCAAATTTTAGGAGATACATTTGGGAAAATAATATACAAATAAGTATATTTTGAAAGGAAACTTAGTGAAAGAATCAAAGAATTGCATTGAATCTCCTCAGGATATTGCTGAGCGTAAACACCTTGATTGATTTTAGTTAATTGATTGAAATTAATCATTTCTCCACACTAGCTGTATATAGGCTAAGGTTTTGAATAGATAGAGTCAACATGAAAAATTCAATACCTTGGCCGGGATTTGAACCACGGATTTCATCTGGATGGAAACTAGGAGATCCGTGGTTCAAATCCCGGCCATGGCATTGAAATTTTCATGTTGACTCTATCTACCTTGATTGATGTTTATCCAGCATTTGATTTACGAGTAAAGCAGTTCACATTCAGGAACAACAATCTTTTTCGAAAAATGCTTTGTTTTGGGAGAAGGAGTTAAGTAGACCAACAAGCATATTTTTATGGTTAAATTGAATTATTGAGCTTTTGAATGAAGTGCAATGCAGGCTTTGTCCTGTATATGTGAGTGATGGGGTAAGTAACAATTAAATGCTTAGTAATTTTCCTTTTTTTTTTTTTTTTTTTTTTTTTTTTTGTAATTTTACGTCCTCCAATGCTAAGTCATATCGGATGGTGAATGAAATGGGTGAAATGATGCTCAATGTGTCCAGGGTCCATGGAGCTTAGAGCTACCCGACATTCCTCTTTATGGATAAGGGAAAACTCCAGAAAAAACCTTATCCAGGTAACTCACCCTGGCCAAGGAAATGCTTAGTAATGATGATGATGATAATGATGATGGTGGTGGTGATGATGATGATGATGATGATGATGATGATGATGATGATGATGATGATGATGATGATGATGATGATGATGATGATGATGATGATGATGATGATGATGATGATGATGATGATGATGATGATGATGATGATGGTTTTAACACTTTGAAATCAGAATAAAGCAATCCACTTTTCAAAGACTTAACTATCACGTCAGCTTTCTCTATCTCCTCTGTTTATTTTAATTAACATGAAATAGAAGAATAAGCTTTTGTAAGAATCGTTTTAGATAAGTGGAGAGAAAGTTGTGCAAATGGAAAAAGGTGAATATATCATCTATCTTATTGCAGCAGCCTTCGTGTACAGTTTTTGAATGGTCAGTTAGTACAGAAGTAGTTTAAGGCAGTTTTCCTTCGAAAGTTAGTTTCAATTTTACACTGCGATCACAACGGTATAGACTTTATGAACTTAAGGCACACCTTGGAGTGCTATCAGCAGCAAGGGCAACTGCTTTAAGGTGTTCATTTCATTATCATACCATAGAACAACAGTGGAAGCAGGACTTGAACCCAACAAAATTGGACCAGAGACAAACCGACAGAGGCAACATCTGAATTATTCATTGCATCATACAAAGGAAAGTCTGCACTGGTTATCTTCAAACAATACCAGCTTCTGATAACTTATTATTTCACATTCATAGGTATGTCCTCCATTCCATAGTGAAAATGATGTTCCAAGAACTCAAGTTATGTATCTCATAGAGGTCAGCTTCTAGGTTACAATATTTCATGGGGATTGTCCTACTTCTGATATCACAGTTCATTTCTGATTATCTACTGCTTAAGTATAGTAAGTTATATCAGCCAACAGTTTTATATTGAGTCACCACACGTTCCTGCATTTATCTATATGGCTAAAGTTAGTTGGAAGCCAAACTTAGTATTTAGTTTCACCATCCTGGCAACTAAGTGTCACTTACGGGAGCTATAAACTTATTTGTATAGGTACTGCTTTCAAATACCAAAAGAATGTACAAGTTATGATTGGTTTTCTGCAGCTTCTCTCGCTATAGTCCAGAAACGGTTCAACTACTTGCTGGCCATCTTAATTTTAAGTTCCAGATGTTTCTATAGCCTATAATGTAGATATCTACTAGAGGTGCACAAATATTGCCTTTTAATATAAAAATTATTTGAGGTTGGTTTATTGACACTCGTCACTTACTTTTTCATATATTTATGAGAGACTAGTTTCAAAGGCCCTGGCCTCCATTTTCAATCTCTTCCCAACTGGCAACTGTTGTTATCTGCTTTCTCTGGTGGTGGAACTATGAACTTTTTTGTCAAATTATCTGCTGGCGGGATTTCAAAGTTCATTATGCGATCCTTATTTTTCCAGATGAATATGTTCTCCCATGTTGTCAATCTATTTTGGTTTATCACTCCTTTTAATAATTTTGGATTTGGATCAATGTCATGGTTTTCATTCCAAAAATGAAATGCTACTGCTGACTTGTCTTCTTGTTTCAATCTGATGTTTCTAAAGTGTTCTTTGACTCTGGTTTTTAAATTTCTTTTTGTTTGACCTATGTAGCATTTTTCACAATTCTTGCAATTTATTTGGTATATTCCAGATTTGTTACCTGAAGGAATTTCATCTTTTGTTTTTGAATTTAGTAATTTTAAAATTGAGTATCTATTAGTAGGTGCCAAGATGATATTTTGTTCCTTGAATATCTTTTTAAATTTATTAAATGTTTTTGGATGATATGTGAATGAACTGAATATGCTGTTGCTTTCTTTTTCTTTAATAAATGTGGTTGTTTCCTTAATGGTTTTCTTTAGTTTAGATTTTCTAATTTTCTTCAACACCAAACTTTTGTTGTATCCGTTTTCTTCTGCTATGTGTATTATTGCTTTTTGTTCCTTGAAATATTCTTCTTTTTCCATGGGTATGTTGACTAGTCTGTGTGTAAGGCTGTTTATTATTGCATGTTTATGTGTAATTGGGTTGTGGCTATTATTTTTTATATAATTTTCTGAATGTGTTGGCTTCCCGTAATTTCCAAATTTTATTTTTGTATCATTCCTGATGATATTTAGATCCAAGAAAGGTAGTTGTCCATTGATTTCCTTTTCTATTGTGAATTTGATAGTCCTTTCTTGCAGATTGAGTAATTTTAATGCATCATCTAAATGTTTACTTGGTACAATTGCAAAGATGTCGTCAACATATCTATACCAAACCTTGAAGATCAATGGGAAGGACTTTTTAATTTGTGTTTCAAATGCACTCATAAATAAGTTAGCCAAAAAAGGTGAAAGTGGATTGCCCATTGATAGTCCTGATTTCTGCTTGTAGTGTTTTCCATTAAAGCTAAAGAAGTTTTGTTCAATGCATATTTTTGTTAGAGAAATATATTCTTCTGCTTCTATTGCTTCCATATCAATTGTAGCTAGCCATTTTTTTAACACAGTCTGCAATTTTTCTGTTGGTATGCTTGGAAATAAAGATGTGACATCAAATGAAACCAGTCTGTCATTTTTGTCCAAATTTATATCTTTGATTTTTTCTACTAAATCTAAAGAGTTTCTTAAATTTGCACTTTCAAATTTTGGAAAACTATTAAATTTACTTAGTAACCATTTGGCCAAATTATATGTGGGGGCATTTATGCTACTAGTAATAGGTCTCATGCCTTTCCCTGTTTTATGAATTTTTGGCAGCCCATATACTCTTGGTAATGTTGGATTATCTACTTTAATTTTGTGCAATTCTTTTTTGTTGATTATTTTGCTCTCTTTTAGCGTTTTATTTGTGGTTTCAATGCAGTACTTTAATGGATTAGTTTCTACTTTTTGGTAATTACTGTCTTCGAACAAATCTTCCATCCTCTTTGTGTAGCATAAATGCCCCCACATATAATTTGGCCAAATGGTTACTAAGTAAATTTAATAGTTTTCCAAAATTTGAAAGTGCAAATTTAAGAAACTCTTTAGATTTAGTAGAAAAAATCAAAGATATAAATTTGGACAAAAATGACAGACTGGTTTCATTTGATGTCACATCTTTATTTCCAAGCATACCAACAGAAAAATTGCAGACTGTGTTAAAAAAATGGCTAGCTACAATTGATATGGAAGCAATAGAAGCAGAAGAATATATTTCTCTAACAAAAATATGCATTGAACAAAACTTCTTTAGCTTTAATGGAAAACACTACAAGCAGAAATCAGGACTATCAATGGGCAATCCACTTTCACCTTTTTTGGCTAACTTATTTATGAGTGCATTTGAAACACAAATTAAAAAGTCCTTCCCATTGATCTTCAAGGTTTGGTATAGATATGTTGACGACATCTTTGCAATTGTACCAAGTGAACATTTAGATGATGCATTAAAATTACTCAATCTGCAAGAAAGGACTATCAAATTCACAATAGAAAAGGAAATCAATGGACAACTACCTTTCTTGGATCTAAATATCATCAGGAATGATACAAAAATAAAATTTGGAATTTACAGGAAGCCAACACATTCAGAAAATTATATAAAAAATAATAGCCACAACCCAATTACACATAAACATGCAATAATAAACAGCCTTACACACAGACTAGTCAACATACCCATGGAAAAAGAAGAATATTTCAAGGAACAAAAAGCAATAATACACATAGCAGAAGAAAACGGATACAACAAAAGTTTGGTGTTGAAGAAAATTAGAAAATCTAAACTAAAGAAAACCATTAAGGAAACAACCACATTTATTAAAGAAAAAGAAAGCAACAGCATATTCAGTTCATTCACATATCATCCAAAAACATTTAATAAATTTAAAAAGATATTCAAGGAACAAAATATCATCTTGGCACCTACTAATAGATACTCAATTTTAAAATTACTAAATTCAAAAACAAAAGATGAAATTCCTTCAGGTAACAAATCTGGAATATACCAAATAAATTGCAAGAATTGTGAAAAATGCTACATAGGTCAAACAAAAAGAAATTTAAAAACCAGAGTCAAAGAACACTTTAGAAACATCAGATTGAAACAAGAAGACAAGTCAGCAGTAGCATTTCATTTTTGGAATGAAAACCATGACATTGATCCAAATCCAAAATTATTAAAAGGAGTGATAAACCAAAATAGATTGACAACATGGGAGAACATATTCATCTGGAAAAATAAGGATCGCATAATGAACTTTGAAATCCCGCCAGCAGATAATTTGACAAAAAAGTTCATAGTTCCACCACCAGAGAAAGCAGATAACAACAGTTGCCAGTTGGGAAGAGATTGAAAATGGAGGCCAGGGCCTTTGAAACTAGTCTCTCATAAATATATGAAAAAGTAAGTGACGAGTGTCAATAAACCAACCACAAATAATTTTTATATTAATTTTGACGTCACTGTTACTAAATTCCTCCAAACACACATTGCCTTTTAACTTATGCCCGACAATGTGTAGAGCTCTCAAAGTTAGGCCAACCAAACATTACCTTAGTTTAGACAAGCTGCTTCATTCCCATTAAGACAGGAAAACCTTGATCTGGACAGGCTATTGATATCCCTGCTTGCTTGGTTCATTTTCACTTCATTGCAACAAGCCAATTGTGTCAGTTTCTTGAGTTGACATTAACTTTAAGGAATAAGGAGATAATCACATAAACCTAATTTTGGATGTTCCATACAAGTTATGTCTCATTAAGAAACAAAGCTTAATATTATTAAAAATATCTTTGAATTGTAATTCATGCGATATGAAGTACTCACTTCACAAATAAAGTTTATACTACATCATACACAGTTTTACAGAAAACTATATTGGTTATATGCACTTGTATTTCTCTACTTTATAGTCTTCTTAACTTTTCCTACTATGTACTTACAGTTATTTTACTCCACCCAAAAATTCTATATAAAAATCTCATAGAAAATACACGTTTGAAACTCCCTGAATAAAAATAAAAAGAAATTATTTAAATAAATATTCACATGTGTGCATGCATCTGTTTGCCTCTGAACACCACAATTCAAAAATGAAATGCCAATTAAATACCAAAATTATCATTTAAATTCAGTGACTTCCAAAAATACGGGTGATAATTAAAACATATAAGAGTTCTACATCGCAAACTACCCTTCACATTGAAACTTTTCAAAATTATTGTTTTCTGAAAAGTGGATAATGATTTTGATTAAACTACCATATGTTTAACATATTTACACACAAAATGGAATGTATAACTTCAAGTTTTTGGAAACAGCCTCTAAAATTGGGTTATTTCTGAATGACTTTTGTATAGCTAGTAAACCATATGAGTTAGACAAAATCTTACTCCACAAAAAGTGTAGATATCATTAAAGCACACAATTTATATGAAATACATATATGTAATAATATATAATATGGTTAATTATTTCTGAATATTCCTTGGTATTGCTTCGAATTTTCAAATGATCATACTTTTCTCAAATGGGAAGGGCTCCTCGTCATGCAAAGAAAATGGAATGTCAAAGCCATCACATAATGACCAGGTCTTAAGAGATCTAACTGTTGCTCTATATTTTGTATTTTCCAATTTTCTCTGTACCTACCAGTAAATATCAATTTTATAGAGCTATATTTCAACATATGAATATATTACTTTTAAGGATACGCATCTGTGAAAATTGGTCAAAAAGTGCAGAAAATGACAAAAGCAATTTTATTTAGCTTAATTAAAAAGAGTAATCCTTGTACTTCAATTTGCTATCATTTTAATTACTGTGTCACGTAACGATTTAAATGGCTGACTGTGAGTGGGCCTGGTGCTTTAAATCACCTATTTTGGTGATTTCTTCGTTTCTTTCGGTTTTCTCCATTTGAATGTCGCGGATTTTTTTGAGCGGGTAATATACTTTCCCTATAGGTATGTTGGCTGCACTGGAGCATGCTCTGCAGTCCATGCTGGTCCATGCTTTTATATTTGCGTATTTATAAAGTTTTCAAGTGTTTGTGTGTGTTTTCCAAGAAAATTCAGTTATGTAGAAGAGATATAAGTGATTATTGGACAAGATTTCATTGAAGAGAGTGTATTTAGTGGTGTATCATACCTATATGAAGATTATAAGTTCAAAATTAAGACGTAGTATACGTCAATTCATAGGTAAGCTTTCGTTTTAGGTTAGTGTTTGTTTTCAAGGACTTTTTGCTTCATTATCATGAAGTAATAACATAATATTATGCCTTTGCAGGATATGCATACAATAGATCTTGAGCCCTACCAGTACGGTGGTAGCAACATCACAGGACTACGCTTGGTGAATCCCGACGATCTAATCGTGCAGCTGACTGTAAGGCGATGGAGTGATCTTGAAATGCGTCGTGGAAAGGTCATCAGCATCACACCAGAAACCCTCACGGTATGTGGTGTTTTGAATTTATTTCCTTTCAACCTAAATAGACAACTGAATACTCTGTGATATTAGAAACTGGTTCATTATCGTTCCGGACACCCAGAGCAGGTCAGAAGTGAGAGACATTTGAGGCAAGAAGACCGTGATATATTCCTCCACCCTTTTAATGCTCTCTGGTTGTTTGATAGCCCGTCAATTCATTTGGTATCTGTATCAGCAACTGTTCCTAAAATACATCCATTGTAAGAATACATATGGCTAGGTTAATTGATGGAAATCAACCGTTCTTCCACCATAGCCGTGTTTAGGCTAAGGTTTGAATAGGTAGAGTCAGACTGAAAAATTCAATGCCATAATTGGGATTTGAGCCACAGATTTCATGGACTCTGTCCAGTTGCTCTTAACCATTGAGCTACTATTGCCAACATTCCAGCATGACGTTAAATTCTCCAACTGACTCACATTTTTCCTGGTATCTATCCAAACCTTCGCCCAAACATGACTAGTGTGGAAGAACGATTAATTTCCATCATTTAACATAATAATAGTGGTTTAACTATGAAGCATGGGGACTTAAGTCCTTACAATAGTAAACTGCCATAAAAAGGTGTGTATCTCATTGTATAAGAAAACATCTAGTGGTTTACCAGGAAAAATACGAGTCAGTTGGAAAATTCATTGTCATGCTGGGATGTTGTTCATATAGCTCAATGGTTAAGAGCAACCAAATGGAGACCAAGAGATCTGTGGTTCAAATCCCGGTTATAGCATTGAATTTTTCAGTCTGACTCTACCTATATAAATGGTTATTTTTATGTTAATGTTGGTAACACAAGCAATATCTTGCAGGTATATAAACTATTCAATTTATACCTTGGTTGTGTAGAGATATAGTCAATGATATATGTCCCCTGCAGTGGTGACTTCTATTTCACCGGGTAATCAGGCTGTCCAATCTAAGCATTTAGCAAGTCTTTCATTTCGGTGGAGTAACCGACCACACCACCGTTCTACAATGCACCACATTAATACTGTGTGCTCAAGACAATTGAGGATCTTCACTTGGTGGTCTTGAACATGTTGTTTTATCTCCGGTATCGAGGACAACATATCTGTACTTCAAGTCTGTGAATCTTCAACCGACACATGGAGTACATCGACCATAAGCTGGATATAGTAAAGAAGGTGCGTATAGACATGCAGTCCTGTGTTGTTGGTTCTCTGACCGCCATCCATCTACAGATAAACTTAACTCATTGACATAATACATGATGCACACAATCTACCATAAATAAGAGCTGCAGTTTTCCTAGTGAATGTATAGTGTTTAACTCCCGCTTTTACTACATACGGCACCGCAGGCGATGACACTGATAATACATGAGATGAAGATGGAGCACCGGTGGAATGAGATGGCAGGGGAAACCGGAGATCCCAGAGTAAACCCGCCCCAGCGCCGTGTTGTCCACCACAAATCTCACTTTGCGGTCGCTTGGGATCGAACCCGGGCCGCCTTGGTGAGAGCCAAGCGGTATAACGACTGAGCCACGGCATGGCCAGTTTTCCTAGTGATGTACACCTTGAAACACTGAGAGTGTCTCTGGCTTCAATTCAAGTGAGCTGTTGATTCAAGTCCTCCACTTTTGCAACTCTCTCCTCTCATGTTCAGAATGCTGAATGACTTGTTATGGGCTATTTCCAATCAGCAGTAGCGATTATATATATATATATATATATATATATATATATATATATATATATATATATATATATATATATATATATATATATATATATATATATATACATTGGGGATGGTACAGCTGCCAGAAAAGGATGGCCTCATTCCAGAGTATTGGCACATAAGTGCCATGCTCTCTACTGGCTTTGAATTTTCTTTTTTTGTTAAAGAGATCTTAGGGTAGGAGCTGGTTGTGGATTTAGGCTTACGGTTTGAAGCTTTCCAATTGTCTATGCTAATTCACATTGGGTTTGAGTTAGCCTGCAGGTTATTTTTTATTTTTGTTATTGCCTTATTTTAAGAGTACAAATCTGACGCATTTATACATCTCAAGGGATAAAAGGCATGTTCTCCAAGGCCTCGGATCAGAGTGCTGAAGTTATATGATGGGTTGGCAAAGAAGGATTGAGAGGTGAAAAGAATGTACTCTGTGACAGATAGAAGTTGGAGCACTTGATGAATGTTGAGGTTTAAAATATACCATGGTGAGTAGGGGTAATCTGTAGGTAGCAAGGTTGAAGGACTTTGAGCTAGCAATAAACTTTGCCACCTCACTATTGCTTTCAACACAGCCGCTGAATTGTTCCACCATCTCCGCTCAGTATTCATCAAACTTGAATAACCATACTACGCAGACACTCTTGGGCCTATACAGTGAAAGTTGAAATATGTGGAATGGAGAACAAGATAAAGATTATGACATATGAATGGAAAACATGAATTGGGATAGTTGTTTGTTCATACAACCATATTGGCTCTGCAGTCCCTTATCATCTCTGATTCACTAATCCCTCATGATTAGCACCCATCGAGAATGACACAAGATAAGATTATGTGAATATGATTCCTGGCGACAGCAAATGAGCAGATCCAGATTCCTGACAATAGCCGTAGCCACGTAAAATCACCGCAGAGAGGGTGATAAATCAGAGAATGTAACATCAATAATGTGCTTTTTTACGGGACTCTGAAGTAATGTTTGACAGTAGCTGAAAACTCTTATACCGCTTCTTATGCATTTCACACTCCTTTCTCTCTTAAATCCACACTCTTCCTGTTCCACTGTTTATGTACCCTCAAAATGACCGAACTGCCCTACCAAGTCACCCAGCATCCTTTAGATGGGAGAGATGTATGCTCCAAATATGCCGATGTCATATCACTTCACCTGGCTTGAGGCTCAAGAATGTCTGGACTATAGCCAACCAATATTGCTCAGAACCATCATTGCAGTTTCCAGATCAGTAAAAATAGGATTTAAGCAAACACCTTCCATCATCATTGAACATGACCACACATACTCTAGAGACATTTGCTACTGTCTGTAACTGCTGTGATGTCATCAACATCACAACTAGCTATTGTAAATACCTTAACCTTTCAAGTGGTGCATGCCAGAGACTTGAAATGGTCAAACTATACATTGCCTATATAGAATAAAAAGAAGTATTTCAGAAAGTGGAGTGCCATTGTTACCAAAATTAGGCAAATGAGTCAACCTTGTATATACTTTTCACCACTTAAATGTTTTTTTATGTGAAGACTAGTTTCTGGGGACTTCTCCCCTATCGTCAGTTCTGTGGTTGACTGATGATGCATTCGGTGTCTGCATCTGGCTTGGTGTCGTGCTGCCATCTAATGTTCTGGTAAGTTTGATGACGTCATCTACGGCGGGAATTTCAAAATTCATCAAGAGATCCTGTTTCTTCGTAATAAATATGTTTTTCCAAATCTGTAGTTCCAGAGGTTTCTTTGCCTGTTTGATCAGTTCTATTTCTTGTTTTCTGTTGTGATTCTCAGACCAAAAGTGATGTGCTACGGCTGACTGGTCCATTTGTTTGAATTTAATATTTCTGAAGTGTTCTTTCATTCTTGTTCCTAGATTCCTTTTGATCTTACCAATGTATATCTTGTCACAATCCTGGCAGCTCATCTGGTAAATGCCTGATAATTGAGTTTTCGCTGTGCTATTTTTTAGAGGGTGGTTTAGTAAGTTGCAGATGTTGTGTTTGTTCTGAGGGGCTAATTTTATGTTGAAGCTCTTAAATATCTTTTCAAATTTTTTGAAGTATTTTGGATGAAATGTCAATTTGCCATATCTGGTGTTCGGTTTTTCTAGTGTTTTTAACGTAGTAATGTCCTTTAAGTTTTTGTTTCTTTAGTGTCTGTAGATCAATTTTTTGATGAAATTTGTGTTATAGTTGTTCAATTCGGCAACCTGGTATATGTTAGTGTACTCCTGTTCATGTTCTGTTTTTGTTAGCGGAAAATTGATTAATCTGTGAACCAAACTATGGAATACTGCATATTGGTGTGGTACTGGGTTAAATGGGTTGCATTTAATGTAATTGTCAACATGTGTTGCTTTTCTGTATATTCCAAATTGTAATCCTGTTGGTGTTCTAATGATTTTCAAATCTAGAAAAGGTAGCCATTCATCCTGCTGTACTTCAATTTTGAAAGCTATGGATTTTTCTTGTAGGTTTAGCAACTTAATGGTGTCCACGGTTAGTCTTATAGGTACTATAGCAAACACATCGTCGACATACCTATGCCAACATTTGAAAATATGTGGAAAGGCTTTAGTAATGTGTGTTTCCAAATTGCTCATGAACAGATTAGCTAGCAATGGTGAAAGAGGGTTACCCATGGCCAAGCCTGCTGTTTGTTGGAAGATCTTGCTGGAGAATGTGAAGCTGTTTTGTTCAATACACAAGATGGTTAATTTGATGTAGTCCTCTATTTTATCATCCGCAACGTTGCTTTTGGATAACCAGCCTTTCATCAATGCCTCTATTGAGAACTAAATACAGGTAAATGATACATCAAGTACTTTCTGATATATCCCCAGTGTTCTAGGTCAAGACTTGTGCTTACTCTGTTAATGTGGTCCTGCTTCACAGAACAACTAACCATCATGAGCGGGTATAGATAACTCAGGTGCTAATGTGGAAACCTGTACAACACATAGATTTCTTTAACAACTCCTGAAAAAGGTACATACAGGTCATTGCCCCATATGCGAGTTTATCTTAAGTTGTTATAATCTACCCATTAGTGTTTTAACATCCTAAATGTTTTTACAGCAAAATTTTGCATCAAATGTAACTCGTTTGTTGTCAAATGATGCATCGAGTGTCTTGTTTTCCAGTGGGAAAGTGGACTAAAGATTTAATAATTGTAAGTGGCGAAGGGAGTGAAATTCATTGATATGTTTTAATTTAAAGTATTATTCTTCAAAGAAGATAAAAGTAGTAATTGGTTATATTGTTAATGCAATTTATGGATTATTATTATACTGTGTATTTTAATTTACACTACTGTTAAAGTGGATCACATCAAAATTCATGACCCATTCTTTTAGCATTTTCAAAAGATTTTGAATTTGTAATTCCCATTTTAAGCGTTTAAAGCACTTAAATTTTTTTGACTGTTTTGGCTATTTTGAATTCTTGTGGACTGTCATTAAATTGTTTCATCTACAAGAAATGGTTTAGTCAAATAATCTGAAATGCATGTTGTACTTTATACCTATATAATTGTTGATGTCAAAATTATTTTCTAAAATAGCTGCATAATGTAAAAAGCACAAGTTGAAATGTTGTCAGCAAAAAAGAAGTTCTTACCAAGGAAAGCTATTTTTCAAGAAAGATCACTTGGTATACAAGATGTTTGTGCAACTAAGGCAATTACGAATTCTGCCCACATCTACGGTGTGGCGTAGCTTGTCTACCTCATATTCAAGAGGTCCCGAGTTTGATTGCCAGTCAGAATGCATTATTATAGGGATAAGGCCTTTTCCTTTTTTTTTTTTTCTTATGCTGAAAAACATGCCATGTAACTCTAAGCTTTAGGTAATTCTTTGAGCATCAGTTCACCTATTTTATTCATTGTCTGATATGACATACACTGGAAGGTTTTAATTTTAAAAAGTTAGGAATTCCAGTGAACACAGCCAACAAAATATCTGTTTGCTGAAGGTTCCCATAGTTAAGAACTCAGTACATTCATAGGTCAGAGGTGTATAAAAGCATGTATACTATTTCTGAAAATTAGAACAGGAACATCATCCTTAGAATTTAGCAAACCGCAGAGTAAAAATTGAATTTCAGAAGCAAATAAAGGTTATAAGATATGGCAACATACAGAATAGGAACTTTGGTTCAGTAGTCATGGTGTAGGCAGGGCTGATGTTGATCATGAAGTGAAAGTTTATTGTGTTATTCTTACAATTGTTCATATTACGAAAGTGTTTTACTGTAATCAGTTATTATCGGTAATCCATAGCACTTCAAGTCCATGCTCAGGTTAACTGCAAGAGAATTCTCCACTTAGTATTTCAACTACACATGACAACTTAACCTTTGCATCGTTGTTGTGGAAGCACTTATTTTAAGCTTAATGTTATTGATACTTCAGATATTAAATTTGACATGATACTTCAATACTTACTGTTTCAAGTGTTATGATTCAGAAACTGCTTCACTCTACATCCTCAATCGATCAGTACTTGGCTTCAAATGGCTCATCTGTTAGCTTCCATTAAACTTATTAGCAAATTTTCATACGTATCGTCAATGGTCTATGGCATTGCATTTTTTAGATCTGATTTTACCTTTGATATTTTCATTTTTATCAGCCAACTTAGCTGTTGTTATCTATTCTCACCCCTAAGAGAAAGATTCTATAGCTTACCATCATAATTGGCAGTAGCAATTTATAAATATTGGAGAGGGCATCAAAATGTTGCACACAGTGGCTATATTATTGTAAAACGCATTCCTCAGTATCACACCATCCTAGAATGTTCCATTACATCTATCGATACGTCCCGTTTAATTCATTTGCCAGTTTTCCCCCGCCTTTATTTTTCCTGTTTCACAATTTCTAAATGTGTTTCCCTACTTTTACACACGCACGCACATGCATATAGGATGCATGCGAGCGCATATACATGTTTACCTGAAGAAAACCTCAAGATCTTGGTGGATTCAAATCTGTTATCCTGAAGCAAAGTTTCAACTGACCAATGCAGCCTGCCTATGGCAAGTTGGGTTCAACATTAAATATGGAGCATTGAGTATTAGTTTGACTTAAAATTATATTTAATATATTTAACTCTAAGGTAAAATGAAGATGGTTATTTATCGCCCAAGGCAAACCAAATTAAAGTTTTGCCTTTTTTGTTTCGCTTCCATCAGATGGCACGCTTATCACAATCAATGAGAGGTAATATAGTGGGGCAGCAAGTTCATCAGCCAGTTGCTGAGTCTGGGTGCAAACACATAGCGAGCAGCTACAAATGTGTTTGTTTAAATTTTGCCATCTAAATAGATTAACTTTTATGTTATACTACAGTATAGCGACCATATGGATAGATAGCTACGATGAAGCACAAAATTAATATAATTTTGAGTCGAACTGGTACTAAATGCTCCATTTATTGCTGGTATTTACCTAGAATACATTTTGTTAGGATCTTCCTAACATCATCAACTGTTGTCGACTAATGGATGTTTATAGTTGGTTTATTGATACTCGTCACTTGTAGTCACAAGTAAGTGATGAGTATCAATAAACCAACTATAAATAGTTTTTGAGATTAATTTTGACATCACTGTTATTAAATTCCTCCAAACACATATAATGGATGTTGTTTTGGTGGACTCCTTGGAGGTGATAGGGGTATCTCTGTTGGTATCTTGATGAACTTGAAGCTTGGGTTCTCTTTAAAGGTGAAGCAATTATTTTAGAAGGATTATCTTGAAGCCCCATGTTGGGAAACCATCTTGATGCGAAATTTTTGTGCGCAATGATGATGTTTGAAGATGCTATGATGATGCACCATTTTGTGGCACCATCTTGAAGCAGGATTATTTGGGATGAAGATGGATGCAGATTAAGTTCTCACCTTTGGTGACGATCTTGAAGAAATCTAGAAGTTTCTCCTGCAACTCTGGATAATTAGGCACATCTGTAATTCTTGAGCGATGAGTTCTTTTTCTTTCCCTGGGTCGTGGTAACGGCGCTGAGAAATTTAATATTATAACTTTAGAAGAATGAATAATACTTTTCTTTTTCAAAGATGGAAATTTAATTCCTCATAAGCATTTTTAAATTCTTTGATACATTTACAAATATTATTAATGTAGTCTTTTTACAACCAGCGGTAGATGCCACGATGAACTATTTCTTTTCTTGCGCACACGCTACTTATGCATCTTTGATGCACACACGAAATTGTTTCTGCACACACGCGGAAAAAAAAATTACAGGTCTCACCCTTACGACCTTTATAAGCAGAAGAACAAAATCTTTTAAAACATTTCACAACTTACCATTTTACATCGTCATGGTTACACCATTACCTACTTTACATTACTTCTTTATTTTATTACAAATACTAATCTCTTTGACTATTCTTAACAAAACATGAAGTATCTAAAATAACTGCTACAAAGGTAGTATCAAAATTGATCAATTTTCTTTCATATTTCTTTATGAAAATTTTTTCCCACGTGGTTAATGCAGTTGGACCCTGAACACTTTTTAATAAGTGGATTTCTCGTTCTATATTGTGATTATCCTTCCAAAAATGGTACGCTACTGCCAATTTATCTATTTCTTTGTTCCTGATGTTCCTGATGTTCCTAAAATGCTCTGTAAGCCTAATGTTCAAATTCCTTTTAGTTTTTCCAATGTAAAAGTTGTCACAAACTTTGCAGTTTATCCGGTACACACCTGATTTTTTGTCTAGAGGTATCTCCTTTGTATTATGTGATTTCAAAAGGTGTTGTACACTGAATTTGTTCTGTGGGGCCAAAGTAACATTGTGTTCTTTGAAGACTTTTTGGAAAATGTGTGTAGCTCTGGGATGATATGTAAATTTTATGTATGAAATTTCATTGCTGATTAGGGAAAGAGTAGTTACTTGTTTGCATCTTTGTTGTCTTTTGAATTTATCAATTTTCTTTTCTATCAATTCAGCACTAAATCCATTGTATTCTGCAGTGTGAATGATAATGATATTATTGTACTCTTTGATGTATTCCATCTTGTTTAAAGGTACATTAACCAGTAAGCCTGTAAGTTAAACTGTTGATAACAGCATGCTTGTGTTGTCAACTTCACATGGAGTGCCAGTTCAGTGTTATATTTGATGAACATACCAATGTTCACCATTATGATATTGTAGAGATTTATTTTAAATTATTGTCTTCAATTTTTCCATAGAACATAAAATTGCAAAATAAGAGTATGAATTCTCAGACTTCCTTATGTTTATTTGTAATGTTCAGGTGAAGATGGCATTGATGCATGATGCAGTCAACTTATTTGCCCGCCTTGCAGCACTTGAATATGACAGGAACTGAAGTTACACCTTTAGACTGCAATGAACACAACACCTGGGGTCATGGCACTTCCATCATCAACTTTATGAAAGCCGTAAGTTATGCAGTGTGTTTCTTAGCTTAAGGAGGTTGATATACTTAAAATGGACAAATATATATTAAAATAGATAGGGTCAAACTGAGAATTTCAATGCCATGGCCTGGATTTGAACCTGGTTTCTGTCCAGTTGCTCTTACCCATTGAAACCAGGAGATTTGTGATTCAAATCCTGGCCATGGCATTGAATTTTTCAGTTTGACTCTATCTGGTCAAAACCTTAGCCTATACTGAAACCTTGACCTAGTGAAAAGGAATGACTAATTTCCGTTTATTCAAATATTTATTTTTAACAGCTGAATGTATTGTGAAGATTCCATTGAAAGAATATAAACGATTGATGCTTTTGTCTGTCAAAGTGATGGTGTTATAACAGTGACCTTGAGGTACAATTTCCAAATTATGTTTTATAAAATGTTATCGCACCTAACTCTGAAACCACTGTATGAACCTGCCCAAAATATTCAGGTGTGCTTGTGTTGCATCAGTGAACAAGATACATACAGCAAGGAGGTAAATTTCAGAACATCTAGGCCTGGTTGCATAAAAATCGCTAACTGCAGTTCATTTATAATTGAAGATCAAAACTGAACCAAGTTTACGAACCCCCGTGGGTTGTAAAATGCTGATAGTAGATCAGATGAATGCCGTTCAGTACTGATTTGAGATCACAAAAACAAATGCGGCAACATCACCAAACGTGTTGCAACTTTAGTGTTGTATCGAAAGGATTCGAGAATTTTCGGAACTATTCACTCTGTTTAATTCAAGTGCACAGAGTAGTCAATCTAGACAGAACAAAAACTACATAAATCTTTCGCTTTATGGTTATTTGTCCTAGAAATAGTGTTATTTTAAATAAACAGAATAAGAATTTACTCCATATTGAAACGGTATTTACCAAAAGTTAATAATTTTGCTTACTTTATCTCCATTGTATGTCCAATGTACATCTTTTTCATTTTCGTCTGTTTACAATACTGAGAGCTGGAAAATATAAACAAAAAATGGAAGATAAGTGAAGTTTTAAGTTACAAATTATTATATTTGTATATAAAATATGGAAGTTCAAGCAAATGAGAAGATGCGTTCCGCTAACTGTAAATCTCTCATAACCCTTCTTATTTCACCCTTTTCCTTAGGCATCCTGATGAAATGAGGTCTTAAAGCTGCAGTCTCCCTTGTAACTTTGTGTATTGTTCTAAACACAGTCCATTTATTTATATTATATTCCCAATCACCATTTGGAGGCTTTCAGTTGCATAGGACCGTAATGTGAGAAGGATCATAAATATTGGATTGAGTGCATAATTCCTCAGGGTTTGTGCTCTTAACTGTGCATGTAGCCTATGCTCCAGTTCTTCAACTGCATGCTTTGATAGTCAAAATTTCATTTTGAATTTTCTGTCATGGGATTTCCTCTATGTTGGAAAACACGACGAGACCTTTCAAATTGAAAATTCTAATCATCAGAGAAATTAGAGTAATCTGAATTCTGAAAATAATAAAAATGTATAGGTTATGAACACAAACAATGCATCTTTAACATACATTTGTGAAATAAAGAGGCTAATTATTTATGCAAGTAACCACAAAAAATTCTTTATTTACTATTTATTTAAAGCTGCAGTACTTATTTCTTCTCAGAAACTATTGTGTAAATTCTGCAGTTCTGCCGATCTAAGTTCAATCAAGTTCACTGGAGAAAATTCACCAGTTAGGTTTGATCTTAGATCAAGAGGCCCTGAACTTAGATCAATGTTTATACAACCAAAATTCTAAGTTCAGCTTGACTGAAGATCATTTTCATATGCTTGAACTTAGATTATCTTTTATGCAACCGGGCCCTAATGTTAGAAGCTTTAAGGGATATGTTGATTATGTTCCCTCAGAATTATGTATAAATCATGCTAAATATAAATGTAGTTGCATGATTTGACACATTATGAAGCTTTAAAGCTTAGTTCTAGCTGTTGTAAGGAAGGATATTTGGTGCTATCATTGGCCACTTATATTCTGTCATAGTAGCAAAGATAAATACTTTGTAAACTTTTAACTGTAACACCCCTTAAGTTTAGTTATAATAGTCTGCAAACATGTGAAATAGTGGACATATGCCATTTATTTCTAAATTAATATATAGGGTATCCCACTTAATACACTAAAGAAATAAATACATACAACCGGTCAATGAAGGTCATATTTACTTCAAACTAAACAATTTTTGATACACTAAATGTTACAGTTTTAATCTTAAACATATTTTAAAATTGAAGGCTACATGTTTATTACTATCAGTGTTCCTCAGCATATTATTAATCATTTTTTATAATATCAGCTCAGACAGTATTCAGTACAGTTGATCCTTTATGAATGTTAAAAAGGTTTGGGTTATTTGTAAATCAGGCTGGAATGCATTGAATTTTATTGTTACAAACAATTTTCTTAGAATATTTAGCAATCTTCCCATTACTTAAGCTTTATGCCACTGGTTATCAGGCATTTATTAAACCCAGGACAGAAGGAGAGTATAGATGTAAGGGAAATTGAGAATAACAAACAATCCTGCATCCCTCATAGTCTTTCAGCGTTTACAGAGAGAATTTTTTTCTATGGGGTTTCAACCTGCCTGTAATGTTTTGTATTTTTTGTGGGGATAATATTTTGAGTGTAGATAACTTGAACCCAACTGCTTATGAAAACTGATATCTCTGATATCTGCCATTATTTTATCCAGACATGGAGCCTTATGTTCGAGTGTAGAATTCTCAATGAAATCTTTCTTATACTTTTGTTTCTGCCAAACAAAAGCACACTCAGTTTTAGGCATTCTTGGTATAGGTGCACCTTAAAAACACAAGTTGCTAGTTTTGTGAAAAATGTCTCATTCCCCCCCCCACCCCTCTTTTTAGTGGAATCACCTTGTAGATCAATGCTTCTATTCTAACCACTCGTCAACATTTTAATGTCTTCCAACTGCTGTATAAAACAAGCATTTGTATCAGCTTTGTGAAAAAGATGTAAGCACTGGGAACCAAATCCTATGAAAGTGAATATACTTGGAAGCAGAGGTAATGAGGTTTGGCAGCAACGATTCCAGACATGCAGTGTGTGGGTTTTAAGGACTCGCTGACAGCTAGGCTACTTGGGCCCAACCAGACATGCATAAAGGGGTATTATCATAATCGTAGAGTTCTTTGTTTTGTTGAAGATGTGGACGTGTAGCCTGACAGCATCCGTCAGTTGGTCCAGTAGTAAAGCGTAATACTTTCCAGTGATGGTTTCCCTCTTTGGCATATAGTCTGTGAGCGTCATACAAACTTGAGAATATCCTATGAAATGGCAGCCATAATTTTCCCCACAGAGAGAACTTTTTCTTTTTTGCTTTATTTGGTGCACCTACACCTGTTCACAACTAGCCTTTGGTATACTTCTTTGTGTCTGACATGTAGTGATGAATCCATCCTTCATCTATTGTTATGAAACGTTAGATGCATATACTCACTGGAACAGCCTTTAAGCAAGTCAAAATGCGCATAGATTGGAACGTTTCCTGATGCCAAAAGCTTGTTTTAAAATGTGGTGGTTGCAGACTACTGAGTTCTTTGCAATGTCAGTCAATTTGCATCCCATCAGTCAGCAATCATTGTGTAAGAGATTGTGAATTTTTCTCAAAATCTGCTGGTCATAGTGGTTTTGGGACAACCAGAGAGCTCATCATTTTGAATTTTGACCACACCTCTATTTAGGAGCTCACTTTTTAACCATGGAAAACAAAGGAGAAGTCCTTTATTGGCAAATCATAACTCCTTTTGTATTTCTGTTACTGTTAGACCCTTAAAACAAACTACTTTTATCACAACTCGTATCGTACATTTGTCACAAATCATACTACCCTTAGAAGTCAATAAATGCTTGTTGTGATGTTGTTTCAAGATTGAAAGTGGAGAAATAAGTTGAAAACTGAAATAAACTAAAAAAAATTATAATCAATATGACATTTGATAAGTTTATTGTAATGGGAAAATTGTACCATGTTTCGTACACTTAGTATAACCTTCGAAGTGAATACAATGCATGTGAAAAGGTAGCATTTGTGTGTACTTTTTGGTGTAATCATGGAAGTGATTACAATGAGAATGATGCCTTTTATATTCTCACTAAAGTGACTTAACTGTTTCATCGGACATACAGTGGAGCTAAATATTGTACTGCTTCTTTATGCTTTAAATTTACATGTCAGCAGATCTAGCCATTTTGCAGTTTTCACAACCACCCTTACATCACGATCCCAGTGTTGAATGTTCTAGATCCACTGCTATGGAAAGTTGGGTTAAGGGAGCCAAAGCACTGACCTGATAGAGGAAACAAGTGTTGAGGTGCCAGCACAATGCATGGGATGAGAGCAAGAGAAGTGGATGATAGTTAGTTAGTTACTAACACTCCCCACATGGCAACCTTGGCCTTCGGGGTAACCTCACCCCACCAAGTGATGACCGGACCCATTTCTCAGGTGGAGGCACCCAGAGGGCGGTGTCCATTACCTCCGATGATAGGGTGATAGTGAAGATGGCGGTGAGGTGAGAGGACCTACAGTTTTTACCTTGGACTCCGAACCACGTTGGGCATAGGGGATACTTCACGTGTGCTAGACAGAGGTGAAGGCGTGGATAGGGCCGACTTAAAATCGCCAACCCCAGAGCCGGGAATCGAACTCGGGACCCTTAGAACGGGAGCCGCGAACGAAAACACCGCGCTACCCCGGCGCCCAGAAGTGGATGATATATGAGGGTGAAATGAATGATAGAAAAGATGAATGTTGGAGCAATTGGTGGAATGGTGGCAGGGGAAACCCAAGGAATCAGGAAATCCCCGTGTTATCCACCACAAATCTATACCTTGTTTCACGTAAGCTTGCCCAGTATCTCTTAACGGTCACGTGACCTAATCACCTCTCATTGGTTGCTGTTGTGGTAATGACTGTCGTGCAATAAAAATTAGTTCGTTATTTAACATGGTGATATATCATTATATGTTGGAAGAGAATTGTCAAATTTATATTTTCGTAACTGTTTCAATTAAATATATTACGCAACAGAGTTGATTTATCTGAAATGCATGTTAATTCTTAAACGAATTAAAGAGGAGGTCCCTTTGCTCTCAAGCACATGGCACGATCGCACGTGATTTAGCGGTAGTGATGACTTATTTGTTTATGTGACTTTTATCACTGACCTTGTTTTGAACTGGATTAGTCATGCATCGCCATTCGAGAGTGCGGGAGCTAAATTATTTTATTGATCGTTTATTGCGCATGTACTTATTATATGTATAATGACAGAGTCTACCGCCAGTTTTTCGCTGAAGTATCGCAAGGATAATTATTTACAAACAGGCGAAAAAAGAATTGTGTTGCATGTGTTTAATGCACTCACAGAGAAGAATCCGTCTTTGTCAGTGAGAGAAGTCGAACAGCTGTGCTCTGAAGTTACAGGTGTGAGTGTTAGATCTGTAGGAACATCGCGACATGAAATTGAGGAAACAGGAAAACTTACCACTCCAGGCAAAAGCAGGAATAAACAAAAGTGCGTGCTCGTAAAAAAATATGTGAAAAGTGTTGTGCGTCGTCATGTGTGTAGTTTTTCTTTAGAAACGAACTCCCTAACATAAGTAACATTTCTTCTGCTGTAAATGAGGATGCAGATTTACCAAATTTCATCAGATTGCTTATACAGCTGGGATTTGTGAATGAAAAAAGAGGCAAGAAAAATGTGCTAAGACTGAAAGACAAGCATTTTTGAAAGGTATGTGTGCTGGTTTAAAAAATCCCAGTGGAAAAGGCCAAAGGCCTTTCATTATAAACTCTTTCAGTTTCATTGCTCAGTCATTCTGTTTCAATTTGCTCAGTTCATTATAAACTTGTATTTTTGCATGCCTTCATATCCTTATTTGTATGATTTTTGTTGATTTTATTTATCTTCCCGGCAATTATTACGACATTTACCGCAGGTTTAAATGTGAGGGGAAGGCACCGCCTATGGCCTATGACGCGAAAGCATTAGCCAATTAGGGCAAGGGGGAGGGTTGTTGAACGCAGGGTGACACAATTCAGCTGGGCAAGGTTATATGAAACAGAGAGTAACTTTGCAGTCACCTGGGATTGAACTCGGGCCGCTTTGGTGAGAGCCAAGCCGTCTAACGGTTCTGCCATGTTGCGGCCCCAGTAGTGACTAAATGCATAAAACTATAGTTCCTAGATCTCTGGTTGACTTGAAACAGAGATTATGGAGGTAAACAAAAAATCAGTATAGAAAAAACAGTTCTCGATTAATAGTTTAGGGCATAGGCTTTAAAACTTAGGGTAAGTTTGATTCTGATTGGTGAATAGAGCACCAAAGAGATTTGTACATTCCCAAGTAAGTTTGATTCTGATTGGTGAATAGAGCACCAATGAGATTTGTACATTCCCTAAGAGGTGCTTGTGTGTTAGCATAATAATTTATCCATCTTTACAATATCTCTGAGTCAGGCTAAGGTCATATATAGTGCTCCTGGTATTAATTCATTTTTCAATATCCATGATAGCACTGTTATATAAATTTCAGCATTTGCATAACCAAACCAAAATAGAGTTAAAATCTGGTGAAGTCATTTCATTGCTGTTATAAGCAATACAGGGTTTACTCTCATTTAAGCATTATTTTACAATATGATCACTGATATTTTTTCCTTAATAAATATGTATTTTTCTTGTGTCACAGGGTTTCATACAAAATACTCAGCGTGGTTTGACAGGTGACATAGAGTTTGATAATGAAGGATATCGGACCAACATCAGTCTGGATGTGATGGAGTTGACAGAGAAAGGTCTGGGACAGGTGGGCACCTGGAATACGTTAAAGGGACTTAACATGACCCGGGTAATCTCAACAGCCTTGCAGGATGGTGATGAGAGTCTGCAGAATAGAACCTTTATCGTATTGACAGCTCTGGTAAATCTGTGATGAGGTTATAATATGTCAAGAAAGTTTCAATAAATGGAAAATGAATGTAAGTGCTTCTTCCATTGTGTAAGGACTAATATACAATGAAGCACAAAATTAATATAATTTTGAGTCAACGTAATACTCAATGCTCTACTTATTGCTAGTATTTACCTAGAACGCGTTTCGTTAGGATCTTCCTAACATCATTAGCTGTTGTCGACTAATGGACGTCGGTTCAGTGAACTCCTTGGAGGTGATAGGTGCGTCTCTGTCGGTATCTTGATGAACTTGAAATTTGGGTTTTCTTCAAAGGTAGTGTCGAAATTAAACAATTTTCTTTCATATTTCTTTATGAAGATTTTTTTCCCACGTGGTTAATGCAGCTGGACCTTTGACACTTTTTAATAAGTGAATTTCTCATTCTATATCATGATTCTCCTTCCAAAAATGGTACGCTACCGCTGGTTTATCTATTTCTTTTTTCCTGATGTTCCTAAAATGCTCTTTAAGCCTAATGTTCAAGTTCCTTTTTGTTTTTCCTTTGTAAAAGTTGTCACAGCCCTTGCAATTTATCCGGTACGCACCTGATTTTTTGTCTGTGGGTATCTCCTTTGTATTATGTGATTTCAAAAGGTGTTGTACACTAAATTTGTTCTGTGGGGCCAAAGTAATATTGTGTTCTTTGAAGACTTTTTGGAAAAGGTGTGTAGTTCTGGGATGATATGTAAATTTTCTGTATGAAGTTTCATTGCTGATTGGGGAAAGAGTAGTTATTTGCTTGCATCTTTGTTGTCTTTTGAATTTATCAATTTTCTTGTTGACCAATTCAGCACTGAATCCATTGTATTCTGCAATGTGAATGATATGGTTGCATTCTTTGATATATTCTATCTTGTTTAAAGGTACATTAACAAGCCTGTAAGTTAAACTGTTGATAACAGCATGTTTGTGTTTTCTTGGGTTATATCCATCTGATTTTATGAAATTTTCTGTGTGTGTTATCTTTCTATGTATGCCAAATTCAAATCTTTTTGGAAACCCATATCACAAAGGCATTCCCACTAATTTTCAAACATTGTTATAGATATGTGGATGACATTTGGGCAATAGTAAATGAGAAACAAGTGGATGATGCATTAAAACTACTTAATTTACAAAGTCCTGCAATAAAATTTTCCATAGAAAAAGAGACAAACAATGAAATCCCTTTCTTAGATTTGAAACTTACCAGAAAACATAATAAACTTGAATTTGGCATGCATAGAAAGGAAACACACACAGAAGATGTCATAAAATCAGATAGATATAACCGAAGACAACACAAGCATGCTGTTATCAACAGTTTAACTTACAGGCTGGTTAATGTACCTTTAAACAAGATAGAATATATCAAAGAATACAACAATATCATTCACATTGCAGAAAACAATGGATTCAGTGCTGAATTGGTCAACAAGAAAATTGATGAAATTCAAAAGACAACAATGATGCACACAAGTAACTACTCTTTCCCCAATCAGCAATGAAACTTATACAGAAAATTTACTTATCATCCCAGAGCTACACACCTTTTCCAAAAAGTCTTCAAAGAACACAATATTACTTTGGCCCCACAGAACAAATTTAGTGTACAACAGCTTTTGAAATCACATAATACAAACGAGATACCCACAGACAAAAAATCAGGTGTGTACCAGATAAATTGCAAGGGCTGTGACAACTTTTACAAAGGAAAAACAAAAAGGAACTTGAACATTAGGCTTAAAGAGCATTTTAGGAACATCAGGAACAAAGAAATAGATAAACCAGCGGTAGCGTACCATTTTTGGAAGGAGATTCATGATATAGAACAAGAAATTCACTTAATAAAAAGTGCCAAAGGTCCAGCTCCATTAACCACATGGGAAAAAATCTTCATAAAGAAATATGAAAGAAAATTGTTTAATTTCGACACTACCTTTGAAGAAAACCCAAATTTCAAGTTCATCAAGATACTGACAAAGACGCACCTATCACCTCCGAGGAGTTCACCAAACCGACGTCCATTAGTCGACAACAGCTGAATGATATTAGGAAGATCCTAACAAAATGCGTTCTAGGTAAATACTAGCAATAAATGGAGCATTGAGTATTAGTTTGACTCAAAATTATATTAGTAAGTGCTTCTCTTGAATTATTCCCTGAATGACTTCAGTTATTTAAATGATCGTACTGGCTTTTATCGTTTAGTTTTACTAGTATGTATACTACTAAATTTAAATGTACTTTCTTTAAGCAGTTAATGTTCCTTTGCTACAACTTTGTATAGTTTTTACACAACATTATACAATTTTTATCATATTATATTATACCCTGAAATATATACACAGATATTTGATAGGATATACATGCAGGATATAAGGCTGACCAAAGCTTTTTGTTAGAAAATCCTCCATGTATGTGTGTTTGCGCGCATTTCTGTGCAGCATAACAAATGATTTATAGCATGTTTCCAAAGGTGCGACATGAAGATTTTCAAGAAAGCTCTCAATCCCTAGTCACTGTTTTACTTGAAAAATCCAATGTTTTGCACTTATGTGGTTTTCTCTATACACCCTTGTTTAGCTCTTCTAAGAACTGGTCATTATGTTATAACTCTCATATTAAATTCTACCTGTATTGTGAGGGGGGAGGGAAAAAACTAGGAATAGGATTTCCCACTTGAGTAACATATTTGAAAATTCAAATTTACGAGAAAAAGAAACAGTACACAGTACCCAAAGGAGCATGGTAAAATGCTCAGAGGCAGGAGCCCTTGTCCTTCAAGGAGACATTTTTTACTGAATAGCTTCACAGAAACGGGATGGACTGTGATAATAGGAAAGTAAATGACTTATTGGTAAAATTGGATTGAGCACATGAATGAGTGAGGCTGTAACACCCACTACTTGCTAAGAACTATCAAGCAAGAGGACAAAGTATTTGCATCCTAGGAAGCATTGGGCTGAAATAGGAACAGGCAATAGTCTAATGCTTTTGATGATGAAGATGATGACGATAAATAGGGTGCATCGAGATCTATTTATTTTCAATTAGATTTTACCAAGCTCTTACGCTATACCAGTTATGCAAAAATAATTTACAATCAACAAAACTACATAGAATATTCCCAGGAATTCAAGCTTTATTGTTCTGAAAATATCTTAAACATATGGGTAACTTAATCAAAATTGTTAGAGCCATTTTTGAGAAAGTCAACATATTTGAAAATGCTTCTATGTAAGGAATAGTCTAAAATGGGGAGATCTTTTGTAAATCTTTGTGCCTCACTTTTGCTATTTAACTGACTTTTTGTGCTTGAGTTAAGCTGTTCATAGAAACATATGTGCATACACACAGGCACTATGCAGACCTTCTTATAAAAATAACATATTTGGATTCAAGGAGTCTGAAAACATATATTTTCAGTGAAATTTTGGTATTAACTTTTTGGGTGGAACACAGAGTACTTGCTCTACTTAAAGTATGCAATAGAGAAAGTAGAAACCTGCTGTTATATTTAGATAAACTTCTCTTATAGTTTCGTATTCCATGTATGCTACAACGATTCTTGCAAAAGATCACTTTCTAATCATTTACAGTTAATTAGGTCAAACATTTGCCATAAAGGCTTACACGGTTCTTATAAGTATACCATGGTATAAGAGGTTGAAGCGATAGTCAACACTTTTATATACTAATATTGCCATTCGACACTCTTTCCACAATATTGCCAGAAACAGTGAAGCACTTTGAAAATTCCAAAACAATAACAACAAATATTTCAGAAATGCCTTCTGTCAAAAAAAAAAGGGTTTATTAAAAATGATTCAATGGTTTTAAAGACAACTATGCCTCTCATGTAGTGTGTTTCTGTTGATGTAACATTTATACAAAATTGCTTTTGAATGAAGAGGATCTCTCAATTTACTCTAGATAACTTCAAGATGTACACTTTAGTAGCCACATAAATATAAATATATGCTGTTTTAATCAAAATTGTTAGAGCCAACTTTGACAGAATGAAGAATATAAAAAGTTTGGTACCTATTCAATGTTTCTTTTTTAAGTTATGCTTTCATGATTACAAAATACACACAGACATGGCATAACACCCCCCCCCCCCCCACAAACACACATATATGTTAAACTTAAAGGTGAGTTGTTTAATGACACTAAACAACATTTACTTATAAATTTTCCGGAACATGTTTTGAAGGCTACTTTCCTCCATTGTCAACTGGACATCGACTGGTTCTCAGTGGTGTAACTGGCGATATTTTGTCGGAGGTCTCCTCTGGTGGCAGTTTGAGGAACTTGCTGAACAAATCTTTTTGGGGGATGTCGAAATTGAATACCTTGTTTCTATTTTTTGAAATGAAAATTTGTTCCCACGAGGGCAGTTCTTGTTTTGCTATTGTGTGTTTGAGTATTTTTGGTTCTGGATTTAAGTTGTGGTTTCTTTCCCAAAAATGCATGGCAACTGCTGATTTTTCTAATTCAGGCTCCGCCAACTGACATGCATGGTGTACCTATACAGTTCGCACGGTGTTGGTGTGACTGGTCGTTGCTGGTGAGTGCTAGGGAGATATGCCAATCACTACCTCTCGCAGTGGCATTCTGCAATTTGCACTGCGTTACCATTAAATAATTAAAGAGAGGATAGTAGTTAAGGAACAATCCAGAAACTGTGTAATAAGTGGTTTAATATCTCTGTGGTACTTTTTATTAAACTATATATAAAACAACCCAATGCCAGCAAGATTATTATATCTTGCAATCCTATACAACCAAGTGATGGCATATAAAAGCAATATTTTTAATTGTGAGAATGAAACAGTACTTTGTGGAAATTAGTGTAATTTTTATCCTGAGACAATTGAAAAATACAAAATAACAAAATAATTTAATTTATCATAACAACACTGTTTTCAACACTTCCAAGAAAGGAATTGTAACAAAATAATATTTACTATATAGTGATAATATTACACAGAATACTTCATATTAAACAGATATACACATTTCAATTAAGAATTTGATACATTCAGTTTTCGGTGGACAGTCTTATCTTCTGACATCCTTTAGTTTTCACAATATTCACCACATTTGGAGACAATGAAACACAACTCTGGGCCCTTGAATCACACTTCAAGTTATGATTACTGATGTTGGCTCTCTGACGGGTTTTAATGCCTTTCATAGCTGAAAATAAGGACTCATACGTAGGTCGAACCAAACACTGCAATCATAGATGCAGCATGCCTGAGATTTAGGAAATCTCCTGTATAAATCTAGCAAAATTCCTCTGTATCTGTAATTGTCAGGTAACTCATGTCACATTTTAAGGTAATTTCTGTTGTTGTGCCTTTTATTGGCACCAGATATAACATTTCTTCCACAATTTCCAAATGTTCATTTACTCAACAAATAAAAATACATAATTGAGCCATACTTGATAAGTCAGTGCTCTCATCAATGGCAATAGAGAATGCAAACAATTTTTCTTCCTCTTTCAATAAGTTGTGCGTAAATGTTGTCCGCCAGATCTTGAATTCTATGTGAAATAGTATAAGGTGACAAACTGACTCTCTCGAACTGGTGAACACTGACAGGGGTGAATTTACTTGCAGCTATAAGCATACGTTGTTTAATAAGTGAACCATCGGAAAAACTACTAAAAGATCTGGCAATTTTTAGTGCTATTTCATAACTCACATAAACTGAGGTTCCTGCCATTCTGCCATCCCGTTCTTCCTGTTCCTGCAATATGATCTTTTCTCTTAGGTTTTGTATCTCGCAATGTTTCGGCGTGGGTGCCCTTCACTTTAATGAGTGCCCTTCCATATCAAACTGACACTGAAGTATGGAACGCCACAGCTACGGAAGACAAACCGACGTTACTACTGCGAAGCATGCACTGAGGCAACATGGTGCTTGTAGTCCAGCACATGCTCCGCGGCAAGCGAGTTGGCTGTAGCTGTTCTAATTGTTTGTATTTTATATTCCTAAAGTGGTCCTTTGCGCTTGTTTCTAAATTTCTTTTGGTTTTTCCAATATAAATTTGACTACAGCCACAACATTCAATTTGGTATATACCAGATTTTTTGTTAGATGAAATGGCATCTTTGATGTTTTAGCATAGTAGGCTTTTTTAAGGAGTAAAGCTTGACTGGTGCTAGTTGAATGTTTTGTTTTTTGAAGACTTTTTTTAATTTATCAAAGGCACATGGGTGGTAAGTGAATATTTTGTAGGTCATTTTAGTTTCTGTAGCTGAGAGAGTTGTGGTTTCCTTTAGTAGCTTCCTCTTTTTTGCTAAGTACACTTTTTTGTTTACTAATGATTTGGGAAAGTCATTTTTTGTGCTATTTCAATTATTTTTTTGTACTCTGTTTTGTATTCTTCTGCTGTGAGAGGGATGTTGACCAGTCTGTGTGTTAAACTATTGAAAATTGCCTGTTTTTGGGATCTTGGGTCATAGCCATTAGCTTTTATGTAGTTGTCTGTCTGTTGGTTTTCTGTAAATGCCAAAGTTTATTCTGTTTTTATTTGTGATTATTTTTAGATCCAAAAATGGCAAATGCTTGTCTTTTTCTATTTCTGCAGTGAACTTTATGCTTTTTTCTTGGATGTTTAAATGTTTTAGTGCATCACTGTTACTATTGTAAGGGTGTCATCTCCATGTCACTGCCAGAGTTTAAACATCCAAGGGAAACCTTTGATGATTCTTATTTCTAATGCACTCATGTACAGGTGGGCCAGAAAAGGTGATAGGGGGCTGCCCATTGCTAAACCTGAAGTTTGGTGGAAATATTTTGTTTGAAACTGGAAGAAATTTTGTTCTATACATAATTTGGTTAGTTCAATGTAATCTGAAATTTCAGGTGATGACATTCCAAGTGATTTTAGCCATTGTTCTATCAACAGTGGAAGTTGTTTTACTAGTATGCTGGGAAACAGTGATTTAACATCAAATGAGACTAGTGTCCTCTTCTTTTAGTTCAGTATCCTGAATGTGATCTTTAAGTTTGTAGGTGTTTTTGATGGTTAGGCTATCAAATTTAGGAAATGAGTTGAATTTATTTATTAGCCACTTTGCAAGTTTGTATGTTGGTGAATTTATACTGCTAACTATAGGTCTCATTTTTGTGGATGGTTTGTGTATTTCGGGTAAGCCATAAAGTCTAGGTAAGGTTGGGTTATCTGGTTTAACTGTATATTTGTTAGGTATTATGCTTGATTTTGTTATGGTTGTTTCAAATGCTTGTATGCAAGTTCTTAGAGGATTTTTGTTAATGGCTTCATAATCACTGTCAGTTAGCATTTCTTCCATTTTTTTTAATATAGTCAGCTTTATCCATTATAACTATTTTGTTACCTTTGTCTGCCTTGGTGTATATTATGTTTTTTTGCTTCAAAGAATGGATAATATTTTGTCTACTCTTCTGAAAGGATCTGGTTTTTATTTCCTCCAAAATCTTTTCACATTGGCTTTTAATTGAAATTTGTTTGGATACTGGTAGACACTGTGTTGAAATGTTGATATTTGCAATGTAGTCTTCCATTTCAGATGAGAAATGGACGCAAGTTTTTAATCCTTTGTTTAGATGACCCAACTCTTTTGTGGAAAAGTTTTGATCAGATAGGTTTATAGCATTTTCAAAGTTTTGCATGCTTGTATTTCCATTTATGCTACTTATTTAAGTTTTGCATTTAGCTGTGCACTGATTGCTAGAGGACTCGAGTTGCCATTTCCATTGTTTCTCTTGGTATGTGTTTTCTAAAACTATTCTTTTTGGATTCAGGGACCTCAAAATTTGCAATTATAGTGGAGATATCAACGAAAAATGCTTAGGTGGAATGCAATCCTGCTATTACAAGTAAGTGCCAGAGGAAGTAAAGCATTGTGTTTTTTTTTTTGAGTTATCAATACAATACATAATATTTAACATGTCAGCATTAACTAATTTTTTGGAATAACCTGTGAAAATAGCTTCATTACTGTAAAAACCCTTAGTTCAGAAAAAAAAAAGCACAAAAATTCTTGAAATTTACATATTCATATCTTTAGACATTTAGCAGATAGTTATTATTAATCAGAATTTTTTTGATATTTCAAGTTACACCCTTCTGAAATTTTATATTCATTTGTTCCACATCAGTCACTAATGTAATGTTGAAAATATCAAATATGCATATTTAAAGCGAGTTTCCTTTTAAAAAGCTGTCTTTGGTAGTAGCACCCTATATGCTTCCATAGAATTACAATGAAATATTTAACAAAATAGTTTTTGAAAACATTCCTATTGGTTAAGAAAATTATTCATTTTAATCCATACTTTGTAGATTCTATACGAATGGTGGTGGGGAATGAATGTTGCATTAGTATAAAGCACAAGAGCTTTTTTAAAATTAAATTTATTTAACACTAGTTACACAGTTCATCCCAAAATTTTTGCTGCAGTTTAACAGATATTAAGTTAATTTTCTTTCTGCCTGATTAGCTCTATAGCTTTTTATAGAAACTAATGCAATTTTATAGGAATTTATATTTTGTATACAAGGATAGCACCACTCATTGTGTTCTCTTTACCCTTTCAATCTATTTTTATAGTAAAATGAGTAAATTTTAGATTTTTTGTGATTAAATATCCCAAAATAACATTTATATCTAATGTATTGATGCAGTGTTTTCCATGGATGCTAGGGGAATGATGATTTGGATAATTTGATCTGCAAATTTTCCTGTCATCCCTTTCCTTCCTACATTTCTTATCCTTCTTCTCTGTAATACTGAGCACAGGCTAATCAAACATCTGAATAGGCCTTGATCCAAAATTTACTGGCTCCTTGACAGTTTACAGACCCAAGTGGTTTGTAACTTGTGAAAATTCAGGGGTAATCATATGAATATATCTTATATTGACATAGGTATTTCAATTTTAAGTAATGCAAATTTAATGATTTATATTTGAAGTATTAACCTTCATGACAGCTTAAACAGTAAGTTTAAAATTAAAAACACCCTTAGCTATAAAGTTTGTTTTCAAAATTGTGTGGTAAATACACTGTTTGATCACCATGTAACACTGTAGAATTTTAAGGTCACACGTTTGAAGAAATTAAAACTTAGAATTTCCGTTATTTGTTCTATGTATACAGTTATCTACAAATAAGCTTGCCTTTTCAGGAGTGCAGCTGGTAGGGAAGAATCAGTCTCTTCCTCTGAAGTACCTAACTTCTGCTCCTGTTCCTCTCTGAGCTATCTGCTTTCATCCTTACTACTTGGACATCCAAATAAGGTCAGCTGACACATGCATTACTTAAAAGCAGTCGCAAGAACACCTTATTTATCTTGTTTGATAAGCTTTTACCCCCGCAATTTAAATTAGGTTTATTAAAACAACTTCATACATTGAGCACAGTCATGTTAGGTAACTGTGGACATGTTGAAAGAAAAATAATTGCTCTAGAAATGTATCATCCACTTTATAATTAGATTGACATCGGGACTAATGTGTTCACAGCCATAAAGTGATAAATCCTATCATGTATTACTCCATATGAGGAAAATAGTGAAGGAGGTGATCACATTCTGCAATGACTGCAGTGCAATTTGTTGCTGTCCCATTTCCATCCAGTAGAAGTCGATTCACATCTAAATTTAACCAATGAGAGACACCAGAGTATCTTCTTCAAATGGAGCAAATCATGCAGTACCTGATTCCTCCTGTGAACTTCTTAGTTGCAATTTCAGCCTAATTGAAAAATGGACTTTACAAGGGGCGGCATGGGCTTCTGGTGTATTTGTGTATGCCAAGAAAGAGGTTAAACAACATTATGAAAATGTAAAATTGTAAATACACCTGAACTTGAGTTCATCTCATAAGGTAATATTCTTCTTCATTTTCCAGTGATGCACTTATCACACTTGTACCCACTTCCCAATTAGTTACAGCATTGCATTTTCTTCACCAACTCGTGCAACACACACATTCACATTTCGAGCATCCATGGTAGCAATAACACAGCGAATGCTTTTGTTAGGTCTTCTGGACTTCACTGAAAGTGAAGTTTCCTTCTCTAGTTCGTAAGTAGGGCATTGAGACCCATTGATTGCAAAATCTTTCCCTCCTTTTTCTTTTTTTCTTTTTAGAAAAAGGTCCTTGTTTATGCAATCTGTGTTTTTATGTGTGTGTGTGTTTGAGAGCAGCATAACTGAAAAACTAAATGTCAGATACGTGTATGTCAAAAATGGTATTTAAAGTCAGTACTTTCCAAAGGCGCCATGTGAAGCTTCTTCAACAAGATCCCCCATCCCAAAATAAGCTTTCCATAGAAAAGTTTTTGAAAATTTAGATCTTCTCAAAATTGCTGTTAATTACTTTGACAAAAATTCCATAGGTTTAAGATATTTATATGAAATAAAATGTATTTCTTGAATTTTTGGAGATGTCCTCATAAGTCCTCTTCATTCAGAATGACTTTCGCATAATTGGCAAACCCTAATACAAAGAAATACCTTGCTACAAAAAATTGTAGATGATTTAAAGCATGCAATTTATATAAAATATCTGTGTTGGTATGGATGGCTCATTTGGTTAGATGCTATCTTACTTATCATCATGGGTTCAAGCCCAACCCACAGTGATGATTTTGAAGTGTGCTTAAAAGCAATAGCTATTATAAACCTAGCTATTGATAGTGTCCTTAAGACACTTTTCTTTTTTAATTAATAATGTATTCTCATACTTTTCTCAAATGTAATGTCATTAATCATACTTTTTCTCCTGGCCATGCAAAGAAATTAGCATTACTGTCTTTGAAAGATTTAATATTGGTTCCATTGGAACTACATGGAAATATATACTACATGGCAAACCGAGAAGCGTGTAAGAAAAAATGTGTAACAATATAGTTGTTTATGTGAGCAAATTGCACGGTGAGTCAGTGTATGTATACTCTGTTCAGAGGCAATCATGTGTTCTGGACAGCAACCTGCTTTACAATGGCAGGTGCAAGAAATCATAAATGTGATTGAATATTGTGACAAGGAGAAGGAAGAGGGAATCAAAATCCCTTTGTGTCAAGTGAAAGAATGGGCGGCTGCAATGGTAATTTACATTTGTGTATATAACAATTAACTGGAAAAATGTTCATATCAGACAAAGATCCCAAGTGCTCTATTTGTGTTTTGTCACTTACTGTACGCCATTTACAATATTTTACTATTTTATAAGCAAGATAATAACCGACTACAGCGCTATGCCACTGAAGGTCAATGTGCCTCTATGCTCTGTCATGTAGTAATCAAAAGTATTTCTCTAAATGTTATCTTGCTTTGGCAAGAATATTTTGTCAAAGAATAGGTAGCTATGAATATCACACTTCAGATATTTCCATTATAATTATTTGAATGCTGTTTTGTCTATTCTACCTTTCAACCAAAACAAATCTTTTAAGCGGAAGCAAGTTACTGGTCCAAATTTAAAATGAGATTTTCTTATTTCTTGCATTGTTATACTTTGTCACGTTAAATTTTACAATTTTGTTTCAGTTTATTTCAAATTTTCAGTGTACAATATGAAGGTGGATGAACCTTGTTATTTAGTAGGGAGAGCTAGCCAAAACGCACCATTTTCATTAGAAACAGTGTGCCTGTTTGCAAGTGGCACCATTATCTTTCATAAGTACTAAACCTGCTTCTGCAGTAATTTGTTGAGGTTGGCGAAGTTTGTTTCCTTTCTATATTCATCTGAAGTTTTTGTTCACATTTCTGCACTTTTTGCAATAATTGTCTAAGCTTCCTGACTATTGCTTATTGCATTCAAACTATATTTCTAGTAACAGATGCTTGCTTTAGCTACAGTTTTACGATAAATTGTTTGTTCAAATTACACATAGTTAGGAATAGCAAAGGCAGAACCATGAAAAGGCTGTATTGTCGAAATTGCACTATTTCAGTTTCGTCAAATCACACTACCATTGCATCATCTTATGGCAATTATTACCAACTATTATAATTCATATGGTTGCAGTTGGGGAAGAGAAAGTATGGCAAGTGGACTGCAAAAAATATGGAACAGGTAATAAAGGATTTCAGCGAGGGTAAAATCAGATTAAATCAAGTAGTTACAAAATACAAAATCTCTCTCTCTCTCTCTCTCTCTCTCTCTCTCTCTCTCTCTCTCTCTCTCTCTCTCTCTCTCTCTCTCTCTCTCTCTCTCTCTCTCTCTCTCTCTCTATATATATATATATATATATATATATATATATATATATAAACATATCTTAGGCATAATCGGGGCAAAGTAGCAAGAGGTTTTAAATGCCAGCCTCAGTCTTCAGTGAATGGGAGAGAAATGGCTCTGCCCGCAGTAGCTGAAAAAGAATTAGAAAAGGCTATTCTTAGTTTTGAGTCAACTCTAATGGGCCCTAACTAGACCATAAGTGCAAAAACTAGCTTACCACATTCTATATGCAAATCCACATATAAAAAACCCGCTAAATCATGAAAGAAAGATGGCAGGTACGAAGTGATACTATTCCTTTATGAAGTGGCATCCTCATCTGAGCTTAAGACAGTCAGAAAATGTTTCTGTTGCTCAAGCTAAAGGATTCCGTAAGTAAAACGTTATACATTTCTTTGATATTCTACAAAAGATTATTGACGATCAACTCAATGCTTTGAGGATTTACAACATTAACGAAACAGGAATTTCAATAGTCCAAAAGAAATCTCCCAAGATACTGGGGGAAAAACGAAAAGCCAGGATTGGTCAACTAGCTACAGGAGAAAAAAGAGTAAATGCTACAACAGTTTCCTGTTGTAGTGCAGACTGTAATTTTGTACCCCCAATGTTAATTTTCAAAAGGATGAGGAACTCCATACATCTCAAAACGAAGCTTCTGAGAGCAGTTTGGTTGAAGTATCTTGGACAAGCTACATTAACTCAGATCTGTTTTTATAAAGGCTACATCATTTTATAAAATTTGCCAAACATTCTGTTGAAGAGAAGGTCTTGCTTGTGCTCAGTGGTCATTTGACACATTCAAAAATCCTAGAGGCCATTAAAGTAGCTATGGAGAATGGCATCATTCTTCTGCAGCTACGAGGACACACTTCTCATTGCTTACAGCCCCTTGACGTGGTTTTTTTTCAAACCTCTGCAGCTGTATTATGATGAAGCTTAAAGAAACGTCTGCAGAAAGAGGAGAGGGTCACTCAATTCATTGTGACAGGTATTTTTGTTGAAGCTTATGCTAGAGCAGGAAGCATGTCTAATGCAGTATCTGGGTTCAAATCCACCAGTATTTGGCCTCTTGGCAGAAATGCGTTAAAAGACTTTGCAATGAACATTCTAGCACCAGCTTCAAACTTAACGGAAGGAACATCAGATGAGCTGCTGGAACAAACTAACCATGTTGTAGATCTGGTATCACCTATGGGAAGTTCTCAAGAAATATAAAACATAGGCGTGGAACCTGAAAACAATGCCAAATGTCTTAAGGTTTCAGTGAAACATACGAGGGCTGATCAACAAAGACTGAGACTGATTTTTTTTCACAGATGTTGATTACTCCATTTCAGTGTTTACATGATCTTTCTCAAAGTAGTACTCTCCTACTTCAATGCACTTTTTATAGCATCTGTGCAGTCCTTGAACACATGATGCAGGCTATTCTTTGTCAGGTTCTCGAGAATCACCTCACTTTTCTTGAATACTACTTCAGAGTTCCCAAATCGACTGCCCCTAAGCTGTGCCTTTAGTGATGAAAATAAAGAATTCAGAGGGTGCAAAATTGGGGCTATGAGTTGGATGCGATGCACAGGTAATGTTAAATCGATCCAGAAATTGCGTGACCTTTTATTGCGACGTGAGGCCGTGCATTGTCATAATGAAGTTGCCACCCAGTCCATGAAAGCTCTGGTCATTTCTTTGCATTGTGCTTCCCCAATGTAGCCAATATTGATTGTAGTATGCTGCTGTAACAGTGGTGGGAACTGAATGCTTTATTAGAGTCAAAAAATGTGATCATCACTTTCTCTGCACATGGAACCATTTTTGCCTTTTTTTTTGGTGTTGGAGAACCTGGCAATTTCCACACTGTGCTGGCTTGTTTTCCTTCAGGATCACAATGATGCAGCCTGACTCATCACCGTGATAATTGATTTAAAAAATGCATTCCCTCCATCAGCAAAGAGACGTGTCACTCCATAGTCTGGTATGCGAAATGCATGTAACGTCTACAAAACAGAACATTACTTCCAACCTACCAATGCGAGAGTGCTGCCACCTACGGATATTATACACAAAAACATGCTATTTTCAAGTATTTATGTTACAGATAAGAAACGATCATGGAAGCAACAGGAAAAAAGTCAGTCTGTCTTTGTTGATCAGCCCTCTTATAATTCCTCTGTCCCAGATCATCTGCAAGCGAGAAAAATGTTTGTCAAAAAGGTGCAAAAAAAGCATAAGTGTTAACAGCAATACCCAATATATTGCTACTAGAAGAGAAAAAATGGTCTGGAAACAGAAAGCTTGAGAAATTCAAGAGAAAACTTACTGACATATACGAAAATCCTAAGGCAGCAATGGGTGGAAATTCAGAGGGACCCTCTAGAAAGAAAGTTTCTCAGGTAGGATTAAAGAAAAATCAGGAATTGTGGTTTTGCTTCATTTATGAGGAGGACAGGATAGAAAATATGGTTAATGCCAAGTGTGTTCAAAGTGGTTCCATGAAGAATGTGCTGGAAACTATAAAAAGGACATTATTTTCTTTTGTAGCACTTGCCTATTGTTATATTTGACATTTTGAATTTAGACATATTTGTATTATTTATCTCTTTAATTATGTTTCCTGTGCATTACATTGAATATTAGACTTAAGAGTTCAGTTAAACTTAATGTCTGTTGAATTCACTGACAATTAGGGAAGTGCAATTTTGACAACTCAAGTGCAATTTTGGCACCAATTGCAAACCAAATTGTTTAAAGCTTTAAATAATATTTACTACTGATTTTTCTGGTTACAATTATGTATCTTTAAAGAGTTAAGTTAATGTTTCTAAAACTTGTGCGATTTAGGCTACCTTCCCCTATAGTTTTAGATTTAAAGCTCTAGTAATAACACATACATGACTGATGTATAGAAAATTAAAGGGGTTTCACACAGAAAGATATTCAAGTTAAGTATAATTTAACCCTTCATTGTAAATAAATGTATTTCAGAAATGCAATACAAAATTTAAGGGTTTAACGTTTTCAAGTTTCTAGCACATGAGATATTTCATATGAGACTCGATTTTCATTTCATGGAAAGTATTTTCTAGGAAAGATCGGTTCATGGAACCATGAAAGTTAATATTCTGCTATTATTTTGTTGAACAAACAGTGATAAATGTAAAAGAATGATTACAACTCCTAAATGTTAGTGGTTTCAGTCCCCAGGAATACAAATCAGTTCTCACTTAACTGCCAAGACATCGTGATGTTTATGTTGCAGTCCCATCCTTATGGCATGCGAAGTAAATCCAGTGTACCACTGAAAGGGAATGCTCGTTTTGAAGGTTTTGGTATCGAGTTGATCCACGAACTGTCTCTCATGATAGGTTTCAACTATACCTTTGAGCTGCAGCACGATAATGCCTATGGTTCCTACAACAAGACTACAGGTGAATGGAATGGTATGATACGTCAGTTAATTGACAATGTGAGTATCAGCTATTATTTTATATATACTTATTACTTTTAATGTACACAGCTGAGGGTGATATTCTCTATCAGACTGTAAAATGTAATTGTTCTGGAAGTGACACATTTCCTAATGACTAAACTGTTGGCAAAGCTGGAGTTTCAACATGAATGTGGAAAGGGAACTTTCTGGGACCTACATAGTAAGCTCACACAATGAAAGTGAAGTTTATAATTGTGTTGCAAATGCAGTTTTGCTAACTTAGGTACATTACACAATAGTGTTAGGTATAGAACTGTAAGGAAAATAGTGATGGGTGTTACTTACAACCTATACAGTAACTAGGACATAACTACTGGGAGCCAGGAAGTGTAGGTTGGTAGAGCAAGAGGAGAGACAGAGAGAGAGACAACACTTAAAGTCAGGCTCAGCCTATTAGGTGTATTCTAAGTGTTAAGTATAAGTGCAAGGCACTTCCAGGATCTTGAGGAGATCTTTGGTGCAGAAGAAGTATTAGATACATGGTGTTATGGTGCTATCATACCTTGGTGGTATAGGTGGTTGAGGATCTTGTTGGCTGACAATCAGTTTTTGTACACTGAATCTCATAACCCTCTAACTGTCTGTCTAAAATTAACTCTGAACGATCTGTCATGCGTGCTGACTTAACCAGACCTAAATATAGGTCCTACCAAAATGGCAGCTAAGAACTAAGTCAGCATTTCCCAGGTTAGAGGAGCTACCTCAATGTTTTCCGTGCAAAGCTAAGCATATTTCTATTTCCCAAAATATCCTAGCCACCAACCAGCATCTACATGACTCAGATTTCACTTATTCACTGTCTGGCCACCTGTATGTGGACGATATGACTCAACAGGAAGCTGATGCCATAGTCTAGAGTTGTGTGAAATCTTTGGTTACATCTTGTCAGCCAGCAAAATTGAGACTGTTCAGGAAGTACGAACTGTGCCATAGTCACAGCACAAGAAATGAGTATTAAATGACATTCTAGAATTTGGTAACTTCCTAAGTCTCTTTCAACCACATAGGCGACAATAGTTGATGATGTGACTATTTTGTAGGTAAAATTGCATCCATAATAAATCAAAGCACTAAACACAGAAATTGATCATAGGAAAACTAGTTTTTCTCACATACTTACTTCTTGTTAATCTTACTGATATATTTTACAAGATTATGTTAAACGACATGAAAAACAAATAAAGCTCCAAAGTAGGAAGTCTATTATTACAATAGACTAGTAAGACTTGTCTTAGAAATTAACAGGGAGAGATTATTAGATAAAAACCAATTTTCGTCCTAACCTGTTGTGCTCTCACCTGCCCTGCCTATTCATCACTGTATGCATGTGTTCAATGTTCCTTATAGGCTCTTACACCCTTTAGAATTTTTATAGTGATGAAATCAAATTGATACTATCAATCATCCCAACGGAGGAAGAGGTTTACATTGTTCAAGGAAAGGCAACTCTTGGAAGTCTTGACCCTTTCCCCATTCTTTTAGGGGCGATAATGTCAAAAATCATCCCAGCTTTAGTCAGGCTACAACACCGTTCAAAGGGAGGACATTGTGAGGATTTTCAGTGGGAAATTTGACAAACGGACAAGAGCAAAAATACTGTGATGGTGCTATCACCAAACCCTTAACAATATGGAGTCAAGGTGTGTTGAGGAAACAATTTTGAGGTTTTTCAACATTTTTGTGAAATACAAATGTAAATAATACTATCTACATTCTTTGGATATGGCATAACAAACAACATTCTCAATATACCCACCTCGGTGATAGCATGTCTGCCTCATGGTCAATAGAGTTCGAATCTCGATCTGGGTGAGTTATCTGGATAAGTTTTTTCCTAGGGTTTCCCTTATCCTGAAAGATGAATATCCAATAACTAAGCTCTGTGGACCCTGGGGCTCATTTGAGGATCATTACACTTATCATCTGATATGACTTAATGTTGAAGGATGTAAATTAATGAAAAGCATTCACACTGTGAGAGGGAGAGGAAAATGTTCAGCAGTAGACAATTTTATGGGAATTCAGTACAAATGCATGTGTTTTCCCAATAGTAAAACGATAAGCATGGTTCTCTTTATCCTTTTTTGAGTTAGTAATTAAAAACATTCTTAATGGCAGATTCTGTTGAAAAATATGTAATTATCAATATGAGTAGATTTCCTTTAAATACCAAAGTTTAGTTTATTGTTATTAAGACATCCATTTATTTCAGTTTCTAATGTGAATTTTGTAGGTGTATCTTATAAACTTAGAAGTTTTAAAGCATCATTTATGTGATTATCAGGAAAACAATAGCAAAAATGTCATCTACATATCTAAGCCAGAAGTTTGTTGAAAAAATTGACCATTAAAATGAAAAAAATTGTTATCCAAACAAAAATTAATAAGTTTAACAGAATCAGTTATTAATTCCTCATATAAATCTATAGAACTGAAACAGTTTCTGTAAAAACATCATCAGATATTTCATTTTCAGAGTTTGGTTAATAAATACAAAATAAATACACCTAAAAATAATAAATACATCTAGCGACAGTAACAATGACAACAAAGGTAATATGGACTGATGATGCAAACAAAGTTTGCAATATATGTGTTTGGAAGAATTTAGTAACAGTGACAATAAAATTAATCTCGGAACTATTTGTAGTTGGTTTATTAATACTCGTCACTTACTTGTTTATATTTATGAGAGACTAGTTTCAAAGGCATTCACCTCCATTTTCAATCTCTTTCCAACTGGCCTAATGAGATTAAAGTTTGCAATACTGCAATAGTAAAGCTGCATTGATTATGATGCCTGCTTATGTTATGTTGGGGTAATATGTCTGCCTCATATTGAAAAGGGCCCAAATTGGAATCTCAGTCAGGGTAAGTTATCTGTATAAAGCTTTTAACAGGGTTTTCTCTTATCCTGAAACATGGGGTAACTGTACACTCTGGGCACATTTTAACCATATTTTCAATCACTTCATTTATCATCCAATATACTTAATGTTGGAGGAAGTTAATTAATAAAAAAAAAAGTATTTATAATTACATAGATACAGGAATGTTGTAGTAATAGGCTACCAACTCCCGCATTCCTCAAAGCCATCTTTTGCCTAAATGACAAGGGGAAAGCATGAAAAAGCAGTGTGCAGAATGTGCAGTCCACAGGGATCGAACCTGCAACCTCACGAACATGAGTGGCAAACTGCCATGGCAGCACCTCACTTGTAAGAATGGTGAAGCTTCAGAGCTCCTCAGACCTTATGTAGTACATATAGTAGAACACCCAGGGTCTTTCATATTTAAACACAAAATGTATAGATAGCAGAAAATTCACATGAGGTTGAAGGCATCAAACTGTCCATGAACTTTCTCAGAAAACAGAATGGATTTTATTCCACAGAAATTTACACACCTAACCGTGGAAGCAAGAATTCATTTTGGCTATGTTGAAGATTCAGATTAACATCTGTGTGTAAGCTTTTAGCTTTATACTGTCTTCAGTATCATCTTATTGAATTCTAAATGTTGACTATGCTGATGGTACAGCAGATATGCAGCAGTAAGAACTACCTCTATCTCAATCACACTGCAAATATGTTTATCTGTTGCTTCTTTTCCTATACTTCGTACTAACAGTTAGTAGAGAATATATTGATTTCTTTCACCAAGAATGTATGTTTTGCGGTCCTCTAAACCCATTTCCTCAAAATAAGAAATTTTTGGGCGGGAAGTTTGTGCATGTTTGTTCTGTCTGCGAATAGCTCAAGTAAAAACGAAAGGGAAAGAAAATCACATACATGAAATTTTTATAGAGAAATATGGAAAAAAAAAATGAAATCATTTATAAAGAGAAACGGAACTATGCTAAGCAGCTGATAAAAAGAACCCACCACAATTCTTGGGAGCAATTTATATCAAGTATAGAACATGATGCACATGGAACTCAAACATTTGCTTATAAAATGATGAGACAGCTTAATCTGTCTGTCAGAAAAAGATATCGCAAGAATAAATGTAATAAGTAAGCAAATTTGGTCACAACAATACAAACAACTGCTCAATTGAGAAGAGCATACACAAGAAGATAAATTACCAATATATAATATAACAGTAGACTTAATTACATTGCATGAATTACAAAACAGGTTTGAAAAGCATGAAAAATAGAAAAGCAAGTGGTCCAGATGGTATAAAAGTTGAATTATTGAAATACTCTGGTCTAATATGCCAACTAAGACTCCTGCATTTATATAACGAGTGTTGGAAAGGTTATAGGATTCCTGAATCAGGGAAAATACCCAATTTTAAAAAAGGGCAAAGAAATTATCCTAATAAACTATAGAGGTATAAGTCTGTTAAACGTAGTTTACAAGCTGTATGCTAAAATTGTAAATAATGGTTTAAAGCCAATAACAGAAGTGATTTTACAAGAGGAAAAATCAGGTTTTAGAATAGGATGATCTACTAGTGATAATGCTTTTAGCATAAAGAGAATTTTAGAAAAAAGACGAGAAGTTAACTTAGAAACTCACATAGCATTTGTAAACTTCAAAAAAGCATATGATTCTTTAAATAGAAATAGATTATGAAACAAAGTGGACCAAAGGGGATATCCCCCTCATATAGTAGATATAATTAAAAGCTTATATAGAGACACAAAAATTATCATAAATACAGGCATGATAAAAACAGAAGATATAAAAGTTAATAAAGGAGTAAGACAGGGATGTACTGTTTCTTTCCACACTATTTGATACATACTTGGACGATTTGATAAAAACTTGGAAAAAACAAATAGATGAAGAAATACAACTGAATAGAAATAAAAACTTAAATATGATACTCTATGCTGATGATGTAGCATTAATACAAGAAAATGAAGAAAGCCTTCAATGTGTCATGTATAAAATGTATTTACTGGGAAAAGAATACAATCTAAATATATCCACAAAGAAAACGAAAATTTTGGTACATCGAGAAAAATATCCTGTAAGAGCAAAAATAAGCATTGAAAATAAATGCCTGGAACAGCTCTCAAATTTCAGCTATTTGGGCTATAATGTAAAATTTGATCTAGACAAAGACATAGAAAACAAAATAAACAAATTTCAGCAGATATGTGGAACTATAGCAACAACATTCAAAAACAAAGCAAGGAAAGAAACAGTTAAAATTTTATAAAACCATGGCAGTTCCAGTGCTCATCTATGCAAGTGAATCTTGGATATTAAAAGAAATAAATAAAAGTAAGATACAGGTAGCAGAAATGAGGTTCTTAAGAAAAGTTAAAGAATGTACTAAATTAGATTTAATAAGAAATGAAACTATTTGAGAGTAACTAGGCATATATAAATTACAGAACAAAACAGAAGAAAATATACAGAACTGGAAAGAACATATGAATAGATTGAATGAAGAAAAGAGTGCCGGTTTTAATAAGAAGATAGGATCCTCATGGAAGAAGAGATGTGGAACGCCATAGAAGAAGATGGGAATAGTTGATGGAATGTGAAGATGAAACAGGCAGAAATGCCTAATCTCCGAAGTGAAGAAGAAAAATGAAAATTTGGTTAAGTTCTAAACTTGATATTTAACTTCAACATCCTCCAAGGTTGCAACACAAACTTTTCAGGAAAATCTCTTGTTCCAAGCTAACCTTGAATTACAATAATATATAATGATGTGTGTGTTTGGGGGAACTTAGTAATAGTGACATCAAAATTAATCGTAAAAACTATTTGTAGTCGGTTTTTTGACACTTGTCACTTACTTTTTTATATTATCGAGGGAATAGTTTGAAGGCCATTGCCTCCATTTTCAACCTCTCCAACTAATCTCTGTTTCATATAACCTTGCCCCGCTGACATGTATCACTCCGCGTACAACTACCCTTCCCCTCACTCTAATTGGCTAATGCTTTCGTGTCATAGGCCATAGGCGGTGCCTTCCCGCCACATTTAAAACTGCAGTAAATGTCATAATAATTGCCAGGAAGATAGATAAAATCATACAAATAAGAATATGAAGGCATGCAAAAATACAAGTTTATAATGAAACTGAAACAAGTTTATAATGAAAGGCCTTTGGCCTTTTTCACTGGGATTTTTTGAAACCAGCACACATACCTTGCAAAAATGTTAGTCTTCTAAGTCGTGTCACACCATACTTGTCGTGTGTCCTTCATTCACCCAAGTTTCGTCAAGGTAGTATATTTTGCAATTTGTATCTCGGTACAATCTGATTATCCTTAAATAATATCTTCGCCAAAAAGCAATATCGCCCCTGGAGTGGTAAGTTTTCCTGTTGTCTCAATTTCATGTCATGATGTTCTTACGCACCTAACACTCAACCCTGTAAGTTCACAGCACAGCTGTTCGACTTCTCTCACTGACAAAGACGGATTCTTCTCTGTGCATGCACCACTTCTTTTTTCGCCGCTTTGTAAAGGTTTTCCCTTGCGATACTTCAGCGAAAAACTGGCGGTACATTCTGCCATTATACATATAATAAGTACATGCGCAATGAACGATCAATAAAATAATTTAGCTCTCGCAATCGGCACAACACGCCTTCGAATGGCAATATATGACTAATCCAGTCCAAAACAAGCTCAGTGATAAAAGTCATATAAACAAATGTCACCACTACCGCTAAATCACGTGCTATCATGCCATGTGCTTGAGAGCAAAGGAACGTCCTCTTTACTTCGTTTAAGAATTAACATGCATTTCAGATAAATCAACTCTGTTGCGTAATATATTTAATTCAAACAGTTACAAAAATATAAATTTGACAATTCTCTTCCAACATATAAAGCTATATCGCCATGTTAAATAATGAACTAATTTTTACCGCACAACAGTCTATAACACAACAGCAGCCAATGAGAGGTGATTAGGTCACGTGACCGCTAAGAGATACGGGGCAAGCTTATGTGAAACAAGGATTAGCATCTGTTGTCGTCTGCTCTTCTCTCTCTGGCGGTGGAACTATGAACTTCTTTGTCAAATTATCTACTCGTGGGTATCGAAGTTTGCTATGCGGTCCTTATTTTTCCATATGAATATATTCTTCCATGTTGTCAGTTAATTTTGGTTTGTACTTTTAATAACTTTGGATTTGGATCAATGTCATGATTTTCGTTACAAAAATGAAATGCTACTGTTGACTTATCTTCTTGTTTCAATCTGATGTTTCTAAAGTGCTCTTTGACCCTGGTTTTTAGATTTCTTTCAGTTTGACCTATGTAGCATTTTCCTCAATGTTTGCAACTTATTTTGTATATTCTGGATCTGTTAACTGATGATATTTCATCTTTTGTTTTTGAATTTAGCAATTTTAAAATTGAGTGTCCATTAGTAGGTGCCAAGATTATATTTTGTTCCTTAAAGATCTTTTTAAATTTATTAAATGCTTTTGGGTGATATGTGAATGAACTGAATATGCTGTTGCTTTCTTTTTCTTTTGTAAATGTGGTTGCTTCCTTAATGATTTTCTTTAGCTTAGCGTTTCTAATTTTCTTCAACACCAGACTTTTGTTGTATCCAACTTCTTCTGCTATGTGAAGTATGGCTTTTTGTTCTTTGAAGTATTCTTCTGTATCCATGGGTATGTTGACTAGTCTGTGTGTAAGGCTGTTTATTATTGCAAACTATGTTTAATTGGGTTGTAGCTACAATTTTTATGTAATTTTCTGAATATGTTGGTTTCCTGTAAATTCCAAATGTTATTTTTGTGTTATTCATGATGATATTTAGAACCAAGAAAGAGAGCTGTCCATTGATTTCCTTTTCTATTGTGAATTTGATAGTCCTTTTTTGCAGATTGAGTAATTATAATGCATCATCTAAATGTTTATTTGGCACTATTGCAAAGATGTCATCAACATATCTATACCAAACTTTGAAGATCCATGGGAAGGCCTTTGTAATGTGTGTTTCAAATGCACTCATAAATAAGTTTGCCAAAAAAGGTGGAAGTGGGTTGCCCATTGATAACCCTGATTTCTGCTTGTAGTGTTTTCCATTAGAGCTGAAGAAGTTTTGTTCAATGCATATTTTTGTTAGTGAAATGTATTCCACTTCTAATGCTTACATTTCTATTGTAGTTAGCCATATTTTAATAGTCTGTAATTTTTCTGTTGGTATGCTTGGAAATAAAGATGTGACATCAAATGAAACCAGTCTGTCATTTTTGTCCAAATTTATATCTTTAATTTTTTCTACCAGATATAAAGAGTTTTTTAAATCTGCACTTTCAAATTTTGGGAAACTATTGAATTTATTTAGTAACCATTTGGCCAAATTATATGTGGGGACATTTATGCTGCTAAAGATAGGTCTCATACCTTTCCGTGTTTTGTGAATTTTTGGCAGCCCATATACTCTTGGTAATGTTAGATTTTCTATTTTAATTTTGTGAAATTCTTTTTTGTTAATTCTTTTTCTCTCTTTTAGAGTTTTATTTGTGGTTTCAATGCAGTACTTTAATTGTTATTTTCTACTTTTGGGTAATTATTTTGCTCTAACAAGTCTTCCATCCTCTTAGTGTAATTTGCTTTTTCCAAAATTACTAGTTTATTTCCCTTGTCTGCCTTAGTGTAAATAATGGTTTCTCTTTAAGGGCTTTTATGATTTGGTTACTAAAATTAATTTTCTGTTCATTTTTAATTTGTTCTACTATTTTGAAGCACTTGTTTTTTTTACTGTGTTTCTATTTTCTTCATTTAGTGTTTGTGTGGCAATTTGGATGTCACATAGCAGATGAAAATGGATGCAACAAAAGTCTGGTGTTGAAGAAAATTAGAAAAGTTAAACTAAAGAAAATCATTAAGGAAGCAACTGCATTTAAAAAAGAAAAAGAAAGCAACAGCATATTCAGTTCATTCACATATCACCCAGAAACATTTGATAAATTTAAAAAGATCTTTAAGGAACAAAATATAATCTTGGCACATACTAATGGACACTAAATTTTAAAATTGCTACATTTTAAAAAACTTCTTCTTTCTCTAACTCCTTTGTGCTTTTAAGCATGGAGTACAAGCCTCTTCTACCCATTTCCTCCACTTTTCTCGGTCCATCATCATTCTCTTCATTTCTGTCATGGTTTTCCCTCTATCCTTCCCCAACTTCTCAATGTATTCCTGATACAACATGCGTGGCCTTCCCCTAATTCTTTTACCTTCTGGTCTTGCTTCTAAATATTGTTTGGGTTTTCTTTCTTCTGACATGCGGAGTACATGTCCATACCATTTAAGTTGTCTTTTTTCCAATATTTCTTTAACAGAGTGTGTACCCAGCTCTTCCCTTATTGTTACATTTCTAATCATATCTCTTCTTGTCTTCCCCACAGCTCGTCTTAAATATCTCACTTCCATAGCTGTTATTTTGCTTTCTTGTTTCTGTAGGAGAGTCCAGCTCTCTGCTCCATATAATAGAATTGGTAGTATTATTGTTTTAAATAGTATAATTTTTGTATCTTTTGTTATTTCCTTTTTTTCCCACAATAGTATTATCAATCTGATAGTAAACCGAATTGGCCTTTCTTATTCTGTTTAAAATTTCCTGCTCTATTTTCCCATCCTTATTTATAATTGTACCCAGGTATTCATAACTGTCTACCTGTTCTAAGATTTCATCATTACATTTTAATTTCTTCTTCTTTCCTTCCTATATACATGGTTTTACTTTTGGGTATGTTTAATTCTAAACCTTTTCTAGTTAATTCTTCATTCCATTCATTTAGCGCTAATTGTAAATTATTATTACTAAAATTTTAAAAAACAAAAGGTGAAATCCCATCAGTTAACAAACAGATCCTGAACATACCAAATAAGTTGTAAACATTGTGAAAAATGCTACTTGTGTCAAACTAAAAGAAAGCTAAAAACCAGAGTCAAAGAGCACTTTAGAAAAACAGATTGAAACATGAAGATAAGTCAGCAGTAGCATTTCATTTTTGGAATGAAATCATGACATTGATCCAAATCCAAAGTTATTAAAAGGAGTGACAAACCAAAATTAACTGACAACATGGGAGAACATATTCATATGGAAAAATAAGAACTACGTAATGAACTTCAAAATCCCACCAGTAGATAATTTGACAAAAAAAGTTCATAGTTCCACTGCCAGAGAGAGGAGAGCAGACAACAGATGCTAGTTGGAGAGAGGTTGAAAATGGAGGAAATGGCCTTGAAGCTAGTCCCTCGATAATATAAAAAAGTAGGTGGCGAGTGTTAGAAAACCGACTACAAATAGTTTTTATGATCAATATATAATGATTTTGATGCATATACCAATTTGCATAACAGAATAATTGTGCATCTCCAATTTTTCTGCCAATGGACTGTAAAGTTAACTTCATTCAGAAAGGATGTTTTATATTTTCCATTAAAGGGTAGTTCGGATTGAGGGTTTTCTTTGAAAACTTCCGGGTTGAGTATTTTCTATGCCCTTGGGATGGTGGTTTTTATATCACCTCCAAAAGAATTAAGGGATCATCATTCATGATTTTATTTCATGAAAGAGTCATGAAAACGGGCCTGTTTGTGTTGAAAAACTTATAAATTTTGTACCACCTGACACCTTCCATCCCCTTTTGCACTTGGGTACTTATTGTTAACAACCCAGCATACATTTGTACTTATTCTAAGGATAGGTGCCAACATTGATCTAAATTGCTACAAGGATAGAGTTCTACAAGGAACACACAATTATTAAAGTATAAACTTGAAAGAAGCGTAAAGATAGTGAAGCATAACTTAGCACAAAAGTGAATTGAAAGATATTGACACACTCCTTCACTCACACTGCTGATAAGAGCAAAAGCTCTTAAAATATGTCCTGTGAATAAACAGTGTGAGTGAAGCAGTGTGTCAATATCTTCTCGATTCACTTTTGTACACAATTATTAATTCACAATTAAACTGATTTAGTTAACATTTCTATGTAAAAGTCCTTTAAAACTGGAATTTCAAATATTTAATATAGTCGTATCATTATTTATGTACATATAATATAAGGTCAAATGCAAATTCAACAGATCTATTCATATACTTTCAGAAAACTGACCTTGCGATCACAGATTTGACTATAACCTCTGAACGAGAGAGTGCTGCAGACTTCACCATGCCTTTTATGACACTCGGTAAGTTTATTTCAGGTATTATTTGAAGATTAAGTCTAAATAATGATACAGTAATGTAGTAACATTTTTTTCTATTCTTTACGGTTTAAACAGAAGTACAGGCAAAGTACTCACAATGAATTTTGCATGTGATCCGTAAACTATTCAAGATCCAACATTTCTTGTAAAAACCATTTATAGTTGGTTTATTGACACTCGTCACTTAGTTTTTTATATTATTGAGTTAATATATTAAGTTAATTATTATGTGAATGAACTGAATATGCTGTTGCTTTCTTTTTCTTTTGTAAATGTGGTTGCTTCCTTAATGATTTTCTTTAGTTTAGCTTTTCTAATTTTCTTCAACACCAGACTTTTGTTGTATCCATTTTCTTCTGCTATGTGTAGTATGACTTTTTGTTCTCTGAAGTATTCTTCTGTATCCATGGGAATGTTGACTAGTCTGTGTGTAAGGCTGTTTATTATTGCATGCTTATGTATAATTGGGTTTAGCTATTATTTTTTATGTGGTTTTCTGAATGTGTTGGTTTCCTGTAAATTCCAAATGCTATTTTTGTGTTATTCATGATGATATTTAGATCCAAGTGTCAATAAATTAACTACAAATAGTTTTTACGATTAATTTTGACGTCACTGTTACTAAATTCCTCCAAACACACATAACCAACATTTCTTGTTTGAATTATGCTACTTACACCATATGTGCACACATAGGAAACATTTGTAAAGCACTTTTCTTTTCATTCAGGAGGTCTGAAAACATTCATTTTCAATTAAATATCGATGTTAAATTCTTGATTTAAAAATAACACTTCTTATATTAGACTCTTACATAAAGTTCACAGAGGGGATTTAACACCTCAAACTATTGATCACCTTTTTTGTTCCTAAGCCCCTGACAGGATACCTCTGGGAAGGAGGAATGAGGTGAAAGGTTGCTAAGGATGGTTGTACCAAAGGAGAGATGACAGCAGCGGACAGGATCCAGAATAGCTACGAATTAAAAGTTCTGTGTAGAGTCTCGTAGAACGGCAACCCCTCCTCTCCTGTGAACTTGCACATCCCTTGGGGAATCTGGGAACTAGGGATTCGGCCTAATCTGATGGTCTAGTATTTTCAGAGAGCAAATTCCCTATCTACATCCCAACATTCGCCCGCCTTGGTAGCGTGGTGGTAGCATGTCTGCCTCACGTTCAAGAGGTCCCGAGTTCGGAATCTCGGTCAGGGTGATTTACCTGGATAAGGTTTTTTCCAGGGTTTTGCATTATGCTGTAAGATGAATGTCGGGTAACTCTAAGCTCCATGGACCCTGGACTCATTTGAGCATCATTTCATCTATTCCATTCATCATCCGATATGACTTAACATTGGAGGACGTAAACAACAACAACAACAACAAAAATCCCAACATTCGCATTAACACTTGGAATACAGATATAGTCAACCCGGATGAAAGGTGAATTCAAATAAGAATTGAGGTGAACTGGATGGGCAGGAAATTCAGGAAATATATCCTTCACAGCATTTGCCTAGTGACCTTGAGAATTCCCCGAAAAAAACTCGTGGATCGGGAACTTTGGCGATTGCCAAGACCTCCCGAAACAGACCACAGATGCTATAGCCTAAGCCATTTCATTTGGTCTTTCTCTGCTTAGTATTTGTAGGACAAAACGATTAGGATCTGTGGTAATATGTGAGGCCTCATTCGGGAGATTGCAGGTTTGATTTTCATCCACCATTTACTCAAAGCTTGGGTTTTTCATAATTTTCTTTGGCCAGAAGGTTTCTTATCTACCATATTTTCCTTTCCTTTTCATGTTTCAAGTGTCTTTGGAGTTTGTGACATGCGGTAGTGCTGTACAAATGGTGCAAATGGTTGTCCAAAGGAAAGAGTATTTCCTGTGTACATTTGAGAGATTGCTGGCAGTTCCAGTAGTGAGGTGGATCTTCGAGCCTGGAACTTCTACAGCTTTCTGCCCATCTCTGTGGCGTCGCGGTCAGCCTGTAGCCTCCTGTAGTTCCTTCACTTCATCCCTTTCTCCTCAAGGGTGTTATCCACTATATATCTATATAGATTGTACTTTGCAAGGTGTCCCCATTACCTATAGCCTAATGTTACAGGTATAGGTCTGTTATGTCCAAGAAATTAAAGTAATATTAATCAATAACAGTTATTCTTTTCATCTGCATTAAATTACACATTCACTGTAGATAAAATTATATTAAATTATGATTTGTTATTGATACTACATACTATATTGTATTTGAAAAGTGATACTTTGTATTGAACCTGAACTATACCTACATCATAATTAAGTAATTAAAATTATTCCAATAAATCATTCATGCTATAATAAAATTCAGAAGGGTATGAAATTTCTGTTAATTTATAAATAACCCTTTCAGTTTACTGCATAACAGTAAATCCAGTTCAAGACAGAAGTGATATGACTATATTTTTTCATTTTAGTGAAGCTTCAGATAATTGGGAAGCTTTTACTATTTTCCTATGGATTTTAATATAATAGTTTTAAACTTAATAACATGGACAACACCATTAGTTCTAATGTCTTGGATTTTATTAAACACACCCATCATAATATTTATAATAGTAGATGTAATATATATAGTTGTTTTAATAATTTGCATTTAACAGATATTTTATGGCATAAAAATTGGTTTCAATAAGACTCTCTGTATTACATATGGTTGTTACATGCATTTCAGCTCTCTAAACTCTTGTGTGCTTGCATTTTGTCGCAACTGTATTACAGTATTAGTTCTTTTACAGTGTACTTCACTTATTTTGTTCAATTCAATAGTTTCACTTAATCCTTTGGAGAAAGCACCACTTTTTTATGTACTATCACTTATCATGAAATGCATAACTTTTGCCTCAATATACTGTTCCAGTTAAAAGACAGTACTGAAGGTAAAACACATTTCGTAACTAGCTCCTCTCTTTGTCATTGGTGTGATCTGCACTCTGGTTACAAATACATATAAGCTGTTCTTCCTTTCTACTATACAATCTAAGCAGACTTGAGCTGCACCTGGCACAAATATGAATAAAAACCGTGGTTATTAACATGCCGTGCACCAGGTTAACAATCTACATATTTTTAAAACTCTCTTGTAATTAAATATACCAATTTGCCTGATAGGGATCCATACAAATACACAATTTTGTAATTTTAAAATGCCTCTCTTATATTTTTCTTTAGGCTTTCATAATAATTCACCCAACTTCATCTTTTCTGTATTGTTTTCTTTGTTAATCCTCATTTTACATATTTCTCTTGGTTATTTCAACCACCTAACTGGTACCCATTGTTCTGTCCATAATTTTGCCTCTGCAATCCAAAATAAAATGTAGGTCATTTTTCATTTGCTCACATAATGGACACTTCTGTGGATCCATTTCCCATTTCATTACCCTTAATTTCATTGCCCCAGATATAATAATAACCCTTTTTTTTATAGTTTTATTTATCTTTAACCTCCAAAATTTGTAAACCCCCAAGCCATTTAGAGCTCTTGAAGCACTTGTGTATATATGTTTACTGAGTAAAGTTGTAATGACTTCATTTGTTGAATTCTGCATGTTTCTATTTCAAGCAGTTGGAGTTTCCCTTTTCACTTTTAACAGTTTCTGTATTAATTGAAAAAATATGTATAATCAGTTCATGTGCACTTCATCGCTTAGATTTTTATATTATTGAGGGAAGTTCCAGAATCTGTCGCTTCCATCTTCAACCTCTTTCTAACTAACGTCTGTGTCATCTGCTCTCTTCTTTCTAGCGGTGGAACTGTGAACTTCTTTGTCAAATTATCTACTGGTGGGTCTTCAAAGTTCATTACTTGGTCCTTCTTTTTCCATATGTACACATTTTCCCATGTTGCCAGTTTATTTTAGTTATCACTCCTTTTAGCAATTTTGGATTTTAATCAATGCAATGATTTTCATTCCAAAAATGAAGTGCTACTGCTGACTTATCTTCTTGTTTTATTTTGACATTTCTAAAGTGCTATTTGTCTCTTACTTTTTAGTTTGACCTATGTAGCATTTTTCACAATTCTTACCACTTATTTAGTATATTCTGGATCCCAACGAATATTTAGTATATTCACCTTCTGGTGAATTGATGAGATTTCATATTTTGTTTTTGAATTTAGCAATTTTATAACTGGGTATCTATTAGTAGGTGCCAAGATGATTTTTTTTTTTTTTCAAAATATATTTTTGAATTTATTAAAATATTTTTGGGTGGTAAATTCAAAGAGATCTTTAAGGAACAAACTATCATCTTGGCACCTTCTAATAGATACTCAGTTTTAAAATTGCTAAATTTTCAAGAACAAAAGATGAAATCCCATCAATTAACAGATCCGGAATATATCAAATAATTTGTAAGAATTGTGAAAAATTCTGCGTATGTCATACTAAAAGAAACCTATAAACCAGAGTTAAAGAGTGGTTTAGAAACATCAAAATGAGACAAGAACATAAGGTCAGCAGTAGTATTTCATTTTTGGAATGAAAATCATGACATATATCCAAATCTGAAATTACTAAAGGAGTGATAAACCAAAATAAACTGACAACATGGGAGAACATAATCATATGGAAAAGTAAGGGCCAAGTAATGAACTTTGAAATCTCACCAATAGGTAATTTGACAAATAAGTTCATAGTTTATCTCCAGAGAGAAGAGAGCAGACAACACAGACATTAGTTGGAAAGAGTTTGAAAATGGAGGCAATGGCTTCCGGAACTACTCATTCAATAATAAATAAATGTAAGTGACAAAATGTCAAAAACTGGCTATAAGTAATTTTTTAATTAATTTTGACGTCACTGTTACTAAAGTCCTCCAATCACACATAAAAGAATGTTCAGAAAAATGTACCTTAAGTAAGTCAATTGTACAGAGACCAAAACATTTTTTCTTTTTCTTTCAAAATGGACATTCTTGCAACTTACTAAGTGATTTGCGCAGACTTCACCTTAGTTAAGAGTAAATCAGTACACTCTTTTTCCATTATTTTGTTTGGAATATATACTGTTTAACCTTATTTATTTGAAACAGTGAATTGCTAATCTTGTCAACCAGCTAATGTTTCTTAAATATAATACTGAAAAGTCTTTATATTTCATGATACTCTTAGTACTAGATATAAAGCATAAATATATTAATTTCTCTATGTGTTTGTTGCAGGCATTTCTATCCTGTATAAACGCCCTACAAAAGCATCCCCAAAGCTATTTTCCTTCATGTCGCCGTTCTCGATGGATGTATGGATGTGTATGTTTTCTGTTTACTTAGGAGTATCCATTATGCTTTGGATCATGGGAAGGTAAGCAAAGAGAGTATATATTAAATAACTGGGATAACATTTTGATACCTGAATACAGAAAATGGAAAGGAAAAAATACATGTGTACAAATTGAAATAGAAAACTTTCTATTCTAGAGATTATTTACACAGAGATTACTTTTCTATATAATAGCTCTAAATAGTGATAAATATAAATGATTTTAAAGTTAAGATATAGGCACATATAGTGCAATATTCTAATTATAAAAAGCAAGTTTTATATGTAGACCTTGATATTGCTTGGAATGATGACAAACAAAAGAATGACCCAAAGACTTTAAAAGCATTTGCTTATTATGTTAGAAAATTTATAAGAATGCGAGAAATGTACTATATGCAAGTGATGTTACACATTATTTGATAGGTTTACATGCTTAATGACATGCATTATTAAGGTTACCCTAGCTCACATTTGGTCAAAATTTTAAACAAATTAAAAACTTAAAGTATAAACTTGAAAGAAGCGTAGGGACAGTGAAGCACAAACTAGTACAAAATTGAATCGAGAATATATTGACACATTGCTTCACTCACACTGTTTATTCACAGGACATGTTTCAAGAGCTCTTGCTCCTATCCTCAGCTGATACTCGACTAGTGCAAGTTGTAGTGGTTTCTTCTTTCTCCGATTTGTCAATAGATGGCGTGATGTATTTGTCAAAGATGTCCGGTGGTGGAGTTTCAAAATTCAAGACTCTATGACGATTTTTGTTAATGAAGATTTTTTCCCATACGGAAAGGTCTATGGGGTGATTAACGTATTTTATTAGAGATGTTTCCAAATTGATGTCATGTCTAGTATTCAAAAAATGAAAAGCCACTGCTGATTTTTCTGTTTCACCATTTTTAATGTTTCTCATATGTTCTTTAGTTCTGATGTTAATATTTCTTTTTGTTTTTCCTATATAAATTTTAGGGCAAGTTTCTCATTTGATCTCATAGATTCCTGGTTTTTCTTTGGTAGTGATTGAATTTTTGGGAGGGCCTTTTAACAAATTTCTGATATTAAACCTGTTTTGAGGTGCAAGAGTTATGTTGTGTTTTGAGAAGATTTTTTGGAATTTGTTATAGGCTGATGGGTGGAAGGTGAATTTTTTAAAAAGTTTTTTCTCTTTTTCTCCTGTAGGTTCTAGGGTGGTGGTTTCTTTTATTTTCTAAGCTTTGTTGAGTCTGTTAACAGTTTTGTCTATTAAATTTGGGTTGAAACCGTTGGATGTAGCTACTTTTTTTATGTGTAGGTATTCTTCTTGATAATCTTCTCTGTTTAGTGGAAAGTTGATCATCCGAAAGATTAAACTGTTGAAAATGGCATGTTGGTGTTGTTTTGGGTTGAAACTGTTGTTCTTAATGTAATTATCTGTGTGTGTCGGTTTCCTGTAGATACCAAAAGTGAGTTTGTTGTTCATTTTTTTGATCTTGATGTCCAAAAAGGGGAGCACACCATCCTCTTCTGTTTCCAATGTAAATTTTATAGCTGGATTTTGTATATTCAAAAGTTTAAGACCATCTTGTATGAGTTTTTTAGGTACTATTGCAAAAATGTCGTCAACATAGCGATACCACACTTTGAAATAATTTGGAAAAGCTTTTGTGATATGTGTTTCAAAAGCACTCATGAATAAATCTGCCAAGAAGGGAGACAATGGGTTGCCCATAGCTAGGCCCGTTTTTTGTTTATAGATCTGTCCATTAAAGCTGAAAAAATTTTGATTGATACAAATTTCTGTAAGTTGTGAAAGTTCTTCTATTTCTTCAGGTGTTATTTGTATTGATTCCAGCGATTTTTTGAGAAGTGGAATAAGCTCATTGGTCGGTATACTTGGATATAAAGAAATGACGTCAAAGGAAACTAAAGCATCTGTAGAGTTGATCTTTGTGTCCTTCAGGAGATTTAACAATTCAAACGAGTTATTGATACTTAAATTTTCAAATTTTGTGAAGGATCTGAAGATTTGAACCAGCCATTTTGATAGTTGGTAAGTGGGTGCATCAATGTTATTAATTATTGGTCTGAGGGTAATTTCAGGTTTATGTATTTTGGGTAAACCATATATGTATGGTGTTTTTGGACTGTCTATTTTATTGTTCAATTTATCTCTTTTAGTCATGATTTTACTGTTTTTAATTGCTAATTCCACAGATTTGCATGCTTTCTTTAATGGATTGTTTTCTAGTTTAACAAATTCTTTTCCGTTTAAAAGGTTGTCCATTTTTTTGCGATAGTCTTCTTCGTCCAATATTACTATTTTGTTACCCTTGTCTGCTTTTGTGTAGACTACCGGTTTTTCATTTAAATTTTTGATTAGTTTTTTATATGAGTATCTTTTTGAATTTGCATTTTGAATATGATCTAGAGTTTCTAAGCACTGTGTTCTGATCGTAGATTTTTTGTTATTGGGCAAATTATATATCGCTATTTCAATGTCCGCGATATAGTTTTCAATGTTTTTTGTGTAATCTACACATGTTTTTAGGCCTTTGTTTAGAAAATCTATTTCTTTCTCCGTGAAGTTGCATGTGGATAGATTCGTTACATTGTTAGGTTTTTGACATGAGAGTAATAGATCTTGCTTTTTATGTGGATACGGTTCTTGCTTCTTTTGAAGATTCATGAATTTTTGTTTTAAAATGGCTGTTTTCTTACGCATTTTCAAATTAAGAATTGACAGCATATTATTTTCTAAGTTAGACCACATGGCCGGGTTCATACATTTCGAAATTTTTAAGTGTAGTTCGTATATTTTTAATTCTGTGGAATGTAACGAATTGTAGTGGTGGTTTATTTCCATTTTAATTAGTTTTTCTCTACACATATACTTTGACTCTTCACCTCCAATTACATACTGGGACTTTTGCAGTCAGAGTTCTTTAAAGGCCAAATGACCTTGTTGTCGACAGGCCCTAAAACACCACCACCATTCTTTAAAGGTTAAGCACATGTCCATTTAAACCTTCAGCATGACCTAATGACCTGCTTTTACTTCCTCTGTTCCTTATCTCAACTTTGATTTTTTTATATCTATTGCACTTGCACATTAAATATGTTGCATACCAGTAGTTGTCAATGAATGTGTAAACATTTCTAACACAGAGTTAGAGAATGAAGGAACTTAAAAAAGCTGACATATGGGTTTTGTTTTATATTTGCAATTACTCAACCTTGACATAGTACTTTAACCACAAAGGTTAATTTCTCACAATTATGTTTAAAGCTTTAAATTTTGTTTCTTAAACAATCAAAAGAGTAAATAAAATTCTCTATGTGATTTTAATGTATTAATGTAATATAAACTGTGATACCGTATTGTGTAGAACAGCAGATTTACACATAACATAAAAAGTAATTGTGTTTCTAAAATGAGATTAAAGATATCCCCACAAATCTGAAAGGATACCTTCAATTGTGGTAGAGCATCATGTTAAAAACTTCTGAAATAATTTAGGTAAAAGCTGGGAAACTTTACATCAGGGTACCCTTAAGGGATTTATTAAGAAATACAGAACCTTTTCGTTATTGACACATGATTCAAATGTATAAAACATTTTAAATATAGGTAACCAATTTGCTAAGTCCAAAGTAAACCAACAGTAGCATTATTGTTGTTTCAAAGTTTAATTTAATTAGTTTTAATAGTTCATGAGTTATTTAAAGAAAAAGCATGTCATTTACAGAAAAACCTCAAAGTAAAAGTACTAAAAGCATTTTAGTACACATAAATGAGTGTCCTTTCTTAACTGGGCTTCCATTACCAGATTTTAGCTTTAGGCTGATGTGTGTTGAGCTATCCTTATAAAAATACTTTGAACTTAGGCTTCATTTTAAATAATTTTTAAAAGTATTAAAATTGTTCTTGTACTTGTTCCACTCACTGAAGTTGTTAAAATTTTTTAAAGTTATAAAGGTACAAATAAAATTATTTGTGAAAAATGGGAGTGAATTAAACAGAAATGGCATGCACTGCTTAAAAGCATTATTAATATTGAAAATATAAAGGAAGTAAACAGATAATTTTCTTCAGAATTCTGATATACATCTTCAGATGAATTTTGAGAATTTATCATTACTAGAACTTTACTTTGAGGTATAGCTGGATATATTTATGTCACATTTTATTTTATTAAAAGCAGCAGCAGTAATAATAATTTATTTTGCAGGATTTGCCCTTATGAGTGGACAAACCCGTACCCCTGTATCCAGGAACCCGAAGAGTTAGAAAATCAGTTCACATTGAAAAACAGTCTCTGGTTTACAATAGGAAGTCTTATGCAACAAGGTTCTGAAATTGCACCAATGTAAGTAATACTCACTGAGTGTAATGCTGAGTTTTAAATATAAACAATGGTTAGCAAATTGAAGATATTTACAAAGTTTTAAATATCCACACATTCAAAATATCCTAAGCTGTTGTACAGCCATTCAGGATTAATCATACTGCCTCCTTAGAATCACATTTGGTTACTCTTTTAAAACCTGTTTCATGAAATTTAAACATTCAGTATAGAGATATTTTTAACATTTTACTGTTAGAGAACACTAGCCATTATACAAGAAAATCAATATAATGTCTGACAGATTTGTTAACACTCCATAATATTTAATTAAATGTCTTATTTATATCACTTAACTCTTTTTCACATAAAGAGTAGATTATTATTTTTTAAATTCAAAGCTTGTTGTCCAAGGGAAAAATAGGTTCTGAAATTAAGTTTTAGAAACATGCATTGTAAGGCTTTCATAGATTAGAAATTTGCAGCGTGTATTGAAAAACACAATATAAATATTTTATCCATATAAAATGCATACACATTACGTAAACATTTAACCAATTTATCACTGCAACATTTACATACACCAATTTATACAATAAATATAGCCCAAAAAGAGATATTTAGGTTTACTCCTTAATTGGGATGTTAAATGATTGATCATGTTTTTATTCTTATCAGTTGAAAATATTAAATATTCTTCTAATATGTCTCAGGCAATTAAAATATTAATGCTGTTCAGTATCCTTATCTTCCGGTGAAGGCTGTGTCATCGTGGTCATACCTGCAACATTTTGCTCGCTATGTTGTGAGGTTCTTCTGGGTTCTTGTCCGATCTTTGCATAGTTGTCCTGGCTTATACCTCCACGGTTCTCCGATGGCTCTGCCCCTAAATTTTTGATTGGCTGCCTGTCCATCCATCGGGAGTTGGTGCTGTTTCCTGGTGGTTTTGTAAGGGAGGTTCTGTTACCTTTTTCTTTGTTATTTGTTTCCTTAGGTTTATTTAGCTCTTCTTGGTTCATTTTGGTTCTTTTAAATGGCAGAGACTGTTTCTGATAGCTGTCAGACTCGAGATGGTCTTGTGCCTCCGCCCCTTGTCTCTTACTGGCTGACCTTCGGCCAACAGCTACGCTTGTGAGCAAGGTCTTCCAAGTATGTGGAGTTGCTTTCCGTTGTATCTGTTGATGTTTTTTCCCTTGAAAATGTCTATGCTTTCTCGTGTCATCCTCTGGAAGAAGTTGTTGCAGGTGGCTAGAAGTTCTGCATTATCAAAATCGATGTGGGGGCTAGTTAGATAGATACTTTATTTCACTGCTTAGAGCATAGCCCGGTGGCAGCGCTGACAATATAATATATATTTTATATTTATATTTATTTTATTTATTTGTGTACTAAGCTATTACAACTGTTGAGCTGATCACCAGTATTTGGCCCAGGCCATTAATTGGTGAGCAGCCCATTGAATTACAAAATGTGTAGTACACTACTTACATTTCTATTACTACTAACATTACTACTATTGCTTACACACTATTGTTCATTTCCTTTTTTCACAGTCCACTTCCATTTATTTTTCACTTTATCTAAGAACTGACCTACATTCTTGAGATTTTTATCTATAATTTTACATATATCAGGACTTCGCTTAATTTTTCTCCAGATATATTCTTTTCGCCAAATCTCTGTTTCCCTGCATTCGAAAAGGATATGTTCCACATCTTCCTTACCCCCACACAATGGGCACTTGTCTTTCACAAACCCATTCCGCTGCCCTTTTAGCCTCCACACTCCTGCTCTCAGCCATGCTATCCCCTTCCTTTCTTCATTAATGGTTTTATCTATATACTGCTCCCTTCCCCAGCCACTTTTTAACTCAACATAATATACCAATGACCTCTTTTCACCTAACTGGCTGAACAGTTTTTGAATCTCTATATCTTCAAATCTTTTTCTAACACCCTTCCAGAAACCTTTATAATTTCTCTCTCTTTTTCTCCAAATATCCCCTAAGCCATTATTTTCTAAATTGTTTCGTAGAGTGCTTGCCCAGCCCGAGCTTTGCAGACTTGCTTCTTGATATTTTAAACATTGTTGCAATAAGAGTCCTTCATCTAAATTCAAGATCCTATGCCAGTATTTCAAGGCTCTTTCCATTATTAACCCTTTCCTTGTTACTCTCCCCATTTCAATTTGAGCAACTTCGTTTGCTGTTGCCATTGGCAGCCCCAAAACTTCCTTACAGAACATCCTGTGTATCTGATCCACAACTTCCCACCCATTCTCAAGCCCCCATATTTCAATGCCATATAGCATTCTGGCCTCGACTACAGAACTATATACTCTTTCCAACCATTTCATCTCCATCTCTGGCATTTTATATAGACACCCTCTCACAGCCATCATTGCTGCTTTCCCTTTTGCCAGTGCTGATTTCTTTTGTTTTTCCCATTTGCCTCCTGCATCCAATTTTAATCCTAAGTAAGTACAGTCACGCACTACTTTGTATTCAGCTTCTCCCTTCTTCCACTTTTCATATTTACTCAATTTAGTTCCTTTTTTAAATACTACAATTTGGGTTTTTTCGCTGTTTACCTTTAAGCCCCACTCTGAACAGTATTTCTCCACCTCTTGCAAAGATATTTTTAACCCATTAACAGTAATGGACATTATTACCAAATCGTCTGCAAAAAGTAAACCTGGGACTTGTAAGTTGTTTATTACTGGTATGAGACTATTATTCTTACTTATATTTTGTAATACATCATCAATAAATAAATTGAATAAAATTGGACTTAGCTTGCACCCTTGCCTTAGTCCTTTTCCCTCCAGTTGTATTTCTTTAGTTAGTGCCCCTTCTTCATATTTTATGCAAAATGTATTTTCATTATACAATTCTTTTAGTATAGTTACCATTTGATTACTCACTCCTTTCATTAACAGCTTATACCACAACAGTTTCAGCTCTACCCGATCGAAAGCTTTTTCCAAATCGATAAAAGCCATATATAATTTACCTTTCTTATTTTTTAGGTATTTATCTACTAGTGTTTTTATGATGAATACATTATCAACTGTCCGCCTCCCCTTTCTGAAGCCCATTTGGAATTCTGAAAGAATATTATGCTCCTCTACCCAGACTTGCAGCCTTTCTGCCAAAATACCCGTATAAATTTTTCCCACATTCGATAACAGTGCTATGCCTCGGTAATTCTTGGGTATATCCATATCCCCTTTACCTTTATAAATTGGTTGAATAATAGCTTTTTTCCAACTCTTAGGTGTATACCCTTTGGTTTTCATTGAGTTGAACAATGATGTTATAACTTTAACTCGGTTCACGTCTTTGCTCCATTCCCTAATGAACTCTCCGGGTATACCATCTATACCTGGTGCTTTGTTCCTTTTAATTTTTTTAATTTGATTCATTACTTCTTCATCTGTTATGACACTGTCCAAGATTTCATTGAAATTATTTACTATTTCTGGGATTACCCTCCCTACACTAAAGCTTTCAAATGTATATAAAGTTGCAAAATACTCTAACCATTCTTCTTGAGTTATGTTAGATTTGACAATATATTTTTTGTATAATGTCTTAATACCTTTCCATATTTTACTTACATTATTTTCAGTAATAGTACTGATTAGTTTGCTGGCATTTCTTTTCCTCCATTGAGATTTTTTATTTTCCAGCAACTTATTATAATAATATTTGCTTAGCAGATATTGTTCTTTCAGTTTGATATTCCCTGATTCTCTCCATTTTACCAACTCCGCTTTTACAATACCTTTATTTATTTTACACTCCTCATCAAACCATGTGTCACTTTCAATAATTTGCCTGTTTCTAACTTTCATCTGTTCCCCTGCCCATTGCAATATGAAATTTAGGATATTCATCGCCTTTTCAATTTCAAAGGTTTCCGAATTATATAGTACCCCATACTGACATATTTTCCCTCGCTCGGAATTTAAAAGATTTTCAAAGTTTGCCTTATGGTATTCCTTCCACCTATATCTAACATGTTCTCTATTTGCTGTTATTTTCTCCCTTATTTTGTCAGCTTCCACATTTTGAGATTTCATTTTTATACATGTTAGTAATGGGAAATGACCACTATTGGTAACAATATAATATACAATTCTTTACAGTATGATATACAATTCTTTACAGTATAATATACAACTCCTTACAATATAATATACAATTCCTTACAACATATATACAATTCCTTTCATGCACTATGACTATGGTAACAATATAATATACAATTCCTTACAACATGTATACAATTCCTTTCATGCACTATGGTATCTATACCTCGGCCGTTCTATCTGCGGCTCTGACATTTCTCGAGAGGGGGAAGCAGGCTGTTGCCAGTTCTTGAGCGGGAATTTCAAGCAGAGGAACAATGCGTATTTTAAATATTTCAGGTATTTGCATATTTCACGAACCAGTAGCCATATTATTATAACAGCGATAATAATAGGACTTACGAACACTAAACATCGGAGTTCACGCACGAAAATTATACCAAAGAAAGTTCACCAGCGCAAGCCGCTATTAGGCCACGTGGCTCAAACAAATTTAAGCTGGCAACACGGTGTTGGGTTCGGGAGCCACGCCTACCAGCGACAATGCTGATTGGCGCTAGCAGACAGTTTTAGCTTCCTGACCACGACACCGGATGTACAGACTCCCAGTATCACCAACAGAAGCAGTTGGTGTGCGTGAAAGGTGTGAACGAAATATTTGAATAGAGTGATGTTGTAAAGAATATCTTGCATGATAATGAAATTACAAGTTGTATTTCAATGTTTTGAAGCTAATAGATTCCTATACTCTCATTATAAAGATAATTCTGACGATATGTTTTCAATTACTCATTATTATATGTTGGTACTAGTAACCTTCCCCCTCCACCTCGTGCAGCCACTAAATGTCAGAGCCGTAGATACAGCGGCCGGACAGTATACAGGATTTCTTTTTAACCTCTCTTTGAAATTATTTACATTTGGAGGCAAAGTCTCCAGTAATTCTGCAGTCAAATTGTTCCAGTCGTTAATTGTTCTATTGGTAAAGGAAAATTTACCTATATCAGTTTTCTGTTCCCTATTTCTTATTTTTTTAGAGTGATCGTTCCTTCCCCTATATGATGGTGTCAACAACCGCTTTGTTATATCTTTCCATGCAGGTTCCCCCTTATATGCTCTAAAAATTGCACATAGCCTTGCCCGTTTTCTACGTTTCTCCAATGATTCCCAGGAGGTAGCAGTGCCTGTAGGGTTTTCAAATCGCATTCCTCTATCAACAAATTTAGCTGCTCGTTTTTGGACTCTCTCGAGTGCTTGTTTTTGACCAACCCGATATGGATCCCAGCATGCCGCGCTATATTCTAATATTGGTCGGACTAAGGATGTGTAAGCTAAATTTCGCGATGAGATTATCTGTACTGCTAATGTTGATTTATTAGCCTGGTTTAGTTTTAGTCAGCATATATGCTCTTTCTTGCATGTTATGATGGATCTTCCAGTTTGACCAATGTAGGTATTTCCATAGTCGCATCTGATTCTGTGTACTCTTGGGTTTAGGAGTAGATTACTGCTGTCTTTAGCTGGTTGGAGAAGTGATCGGATGTTTCTGGTTGATCTATAGCATATTCTGATGTGGCTTTTGAGAACATTTGAAATCTGGTCGGGTATGCCTCTGATGTAGGGTAAGGTGATCCATTTTGTCTCCTTATCTCTGTTGTCCTTCTGTGGATTTATTCAGTTGGTTTTTCCTTACGCTCATCATATTTCTCTGTAGGAGTGACCTTTTTCCCTTAGGATGTTATTTAAGTGTTTCCTTTCTTCTCTGATTAGACCTTATTTGCATACGTGGCTGGCTTGCAGGAACCTCATGCTTATCATTCCTCGTTTCACAGCAGGTGGATAATGAGAGGATGTGTCCAAATATCAGTTGGCATATGTAGGTTTTCTGTATACAGAGCCATATATGGTGTCAATGTCTACGTTTTGTTATACCAGAACGTCCAGAAAGGGAAGTTTTCCATTGTCTTCTATTTCCATAGTAATTTGTATGTTTTGGTGGAGGCTGGTAAGATGTTTGAGGAAACTGCCTATGGTGTTTCTGCCACTTAAAAGAACCAAAATGAACCAAGAAGACCTAAACAAATCTAGAAAAAAAAATGCAACAGAAGCTCACTTAAAAACCACAAGGAAACAGTGACACCGGCACTGACTCCGATGGGGAGACAAGTAGCCAATCAAGAACAAAGGGGCAGAGCCATTGGAGAACCACGGAGATACAAGCCAGAACAACAATGCGAAGATAGTATAAGAGCCCA